>SJXQ01005553.1:73414-109005 GCA_006408695.1 Aepyceros melampus | reverse complement strand
TCTAGTCAAGGCTATGGTTTTTCCTGTGGTCATGTATGGATGTGAGAGTTGGACTGTGAAGAAAGCTGAGTGCCAAAGAATTGATGCTTTTGAACTGTGGTGTTGGAGAAGACTCTTGAGAGTCCCTTGGACTGCAAGGAGATCCAACCAGTCCATTCTGAAGGAGATCAACCCTGGGATTTCTTTGGAAGGAATGATACTAAAGCTGAAGCTCCAGCACTTTGGCCACCTCATGCGAAGAGTTGACTCATTGGAAAAGACCCTGATGCTGGGAGGGATTGGGGGCAGGAGGAGAAGGGGACGACCGAGGATGAGATGGCTGCATGGCATCACGGACTCGATGGACGTGAGTCTGAGTGAACTCTGGGAGTTGGTGATGGACAGGGAGGCCTGGCGTGCTGATTCATGGGGTCGCAAAGAGTCGGACACGACTGCGCGACTGAACTGAACTGAACAGAAGTGATGTCAGAGGGGTCTAAAATTCTTAATAGCCTTTTACTCCTTAAGTAGAAATTCCTAGAAATCCACATGTCCATCTGAGAAGCATGGCAGCTGCAGGTTCATGAGATCTTCCAGTGTCCGAGTGAAAATAATAATTGCTTAGTCTTTATACTAAGAAAATGGGGTACAGGGGGCCCAATGAAAGCTGACCTGTAAACAAGGAGTGAGAGGATTGAGCCAGGATGAATCCAGCCTCCTTCCCTCTAAGAAAAGGCCTGAGGCCCTCCTGAAGGCCCTGGAAGAGCACAAGAATGACCTGGGATCACAAATGCAGATTCCAGGCCGAGTTCCTGGCCCAGGAATCACCTTGGGCAGTGGTGTGGCAGGAGCTCTCGTCATATCTGGAGAAGCTCCAGGTGAGGCTTTCACCGGGAGTTCTGGGCCTTCCAGCAGCTTCCATGGTGTCCAGGGAGCGCGAGGCTTGCTTAATTAACAAGGACCAGACCTCCATTAACCTAGCATCAGATCTTATTAAGATATATATTCAAGTTAAAAAAAAAAAAGACCTCTGCCTTTTCAAGTTTAGAAGTCTGTTTCCTATCACTAATGTACTTTAATTTTCTTCAGCTTGACTTTAAAGGCCATTTTGTAGGACACCAGAGGAGGCAGGAGTCATTTGCTGTCTGCAGAGTGGAGTCCAGTCTGGTTTTCACCCTGCCTGGGGCCTTTTAGCCTTTAATGATTGCTCATTTTATCCTCTCTCCTCCTGACTGTCTAAGGGTGAACCATGATGTCTACGGGAAGGGAAAAGGCAGCAGCGCCCTTTGCCTCCAGCCCAGCCCCTGAGTGTGGCCCCAGGCTACCCCTCTTCCCCGACTGGCTTTCTGGGAGTTTACCTGGTGTATTAGGACACCTGGGGGTGGCTTTTCCTTTCACAGGACTCAGGGGCCAGGAAATCATAAACAAAAGACATCTGTATAAAAGAGGCTCCAGCATCCATGCTGCTGGAAGAACCCCTGCTCAGAGGCCACGGCCACCTCTGCGGAGCTCTGACAGGGACAAGGGCAGCAGCCAACACAGGAGACGCCAACACTGTTCCAACCTCGTGTCCTGCTGATTGAGTTGGAAGATCCAGGGCCAGTTCTTTTCAACCAAGAGTCAGAAATGCAGTTCCTGGGGCTTTGGGAAGCAGCAGAGGGTGGGGGAACCTGCCATAAAGAGAGCTCTGCCCAGAGCGGGGAGACTGGTCTCTTATTGCAGCTCAGATTTTGAGTCGTATGTGACCCAGGACAAGGAGGACGTCTGGCAGGCCCAAAAGAGACGAGGTCACTTCTGTCCCACAGTTTGATGCCAAATGTTTTTTTCTTCCAGCAAATCTGTTTCAGGCTGCTACTGGCACCCTCCTTCCAAGTCCCTCTGAACGTTTCTTTCAGAAAGTCTGCACGTCGTAGGGGACCATGGCAGTGGCCAAGCCCTTCCCTTCCCTTCCCTGGGTCTCCTCTGCTCTGCCCACATCAGGGTGGTGGGAAGAGGAAAGGGAAGCTGCACTGAAAAACATTTTTTTAAAAAAAGGATCCTGGAGATACAAGCCATTTCCTTTATTTTCCTTCTTACCCTTTTCAAAATATAGTGTGGGCTCAGAAAAGTATAAACCTTTTTGTTTAGAACTATTCCATGAATCTGCTGGTCTATTGTTCTGATAGAAATCTCCGGAAGATGGAGTACTCTCTAGACTGCCAACACCCTGCAGCGGCTGCGCCTACTTCACTAGGCTGTTTTCCTCCAGCAACTTCATAGAAGCACAGAATCTTAGGGCAGAGGTTCTCAAAGTGGGTGCCCTCCCTAGATGGGCCCATTAGCATCTCCAGGGAGACTGGCCAAAATGCACATTCTCAGGCCCCACTCGGACTGCTCTACCAGAGACTCTTGGGGTGAGGTTCAGGAATCTGTTTTAACAAGGCCACTAGGTGACTGTGCTGGAGAAGGGCATGTCAACCCACTCCAATATTTCTGTCTGGAGAATCCCATGGACAGAAGAGCCTGGTGGGCTACAGTCCACAGGGTCACAAAAAGTCAGACACGACTGAAGTGACTTAGCATACAGGTGACCGTGATCACAAAGTATGAGAACCACTGTTCTACTTGTGGGAGCTCCAAGCTATCACAAGCCATTTAATCTAGGAGTTCTTTTACTGAGATCTGTCCTAATGCACAGTTTTCTGTCTGAGCACTTGCATGCAAATTTCCATGGAGAAAATCCTCAACTTCATCAGAGAAGGAAAGTGAGCTACCAAAGATCACAGAGCCACAGAGGGGCATAGCCCAGCCTGGAAGGGGGTCCCCAAGCTCACAGGTTAGCTCCCTGTGACCTCATATGTTAGACGTTCTCCCTCTAGCTAGCCCATGGTCAATTTTAGCTCATCCCTTACCTGAGAGATCCAAGGATTTACTGTCTGCAAAACCGAACTCTCCTGCAAAACAGACGTGGACATGAGTCAGGACATCTGACCATCAGCTTGCTAAGGCTATCCACTGCTTACTCTGCTCCCTGGAAGGTCAAGGCTGCCCCTAGTCTAGAGAAGGGGGGCTGGGAGGAGGTGGAGTCTCGGCCAAGAGGAAGCATCGCACACAGCAGCCACACACACACTGTACCTTCCAGGGCCATCCCATTTGCTTTGTATTTCTATGATGCTAATGGTGGCTCTTGACTCAGTTCTCCCCACTGGATAACAGGGCATGGAAATGATACATTGTCGGGAGGAGCGGAGGGCTTCTGGAGTGAGAGAGGACTGGAAGAGGGTGACTGGCCTTTTCTCTTTTTCGTCTTTCCTTGTTGTTTGTCTAACTTGTATAAAATAGTGCATATATGTTCATGGAAAACTCCTAATTTACCTCTACCTCCACCTCCGCTATCCTCTTTGATAATCATAAGTTTGTTTTCTATCTCTGAGTCTATTTCTGTTTTGTAAACAAGCTCATTAACCAGCTCTTTTCAGGAAAAAGGACATAGAATAGCAATATGGATCCTGCTCTTGGGTTTTTTGTTTGGTGTTCAACCCTCCATCTCAGCCCACAAACGGCTCCCATCAAAGGAACCCCAGAACTCTAAACATTTCCTCCTCAGACATATTTTTCTCTTTCTCTCCCAATTCTTCATTTCCACCTCCACCTTTTTTTAGGCTGAACCCTCTGCTAGCAATGAACCCCCATTTCCCTCTACTTTTCAAAACTGTGTTTCCAAGGTCCAACTGCCATGTCAACCTCCTTCAGGAAGCCTTCCCTGACACCATCATTAGTTTGCCTGCATGTCAAAATAATTAGTTTGCCTTGTTAGGTTTCTTCTGCTCCAGAGCCTGCCGTACATTCCAACTCCATGGCCCTGGGGATGTCAGTATCGGCATGGGCTCACACACACAGTCAGGCCTGTATGTGTACAGAAGCTCATGCCAAAGCACACAGGTGTCTTGCTTGCTGCCCCTCTATAGGCGAGTCCCATCTTCCCAAACAAGCCCATGAGCACCCTGAGACCAGGGGCTGCAACTTTCCATCTCCCTGTGTCTCCCCAGCTTCCAAATGGCCAAGGGTGGAGGGGAGGGAAAGGAGGGATGAGCTCAGCCCCTGATGAACCTCTCATTCCACCCCCACCCACTCCTAACAGTCAGCTGGGCTCCTGCTGGATGGACAGATGGACAGATGATCAGCAGTCTGTCCTCTCCAAGGTTCCTCTTACCGATGGTTTCTGTCTCCCAGACTGAAACAGAGCGAAAGAGAAAACAGAGGTGAGCAAGGTTGGCTAAAGTCAATCTGCTCTCTGAGCCCTGCTGATGGTGCCCTCCTCCTTCCCACTCCCGGACTCTGAAGAGAGGTTGTGCTGGGGCCCCAGAGGCCTGAGAACTACAAGCTGGGATTCTACTGTTCTACTAGAGACTTCTACCATTCCTGCAAGAACAGGGCACAGTTTCTGAGAAAGAAAGGCATTTCAAAGGAGGGGCGAGATGGCATTCCTGCATCTCCAACAGTTGCAGAGCAGCAACTATTACAGTGAGCATGAGATTCAGCCCTGGGAACCAGGAAATAAAAGGAAAACTTCAGTTCTCAGCTTTCTAAGTATTTAAGTCAACTCTAACTTTGTGAATGGAGATGCTAAAAGGCCCTGCCTTAATGAACCATTAAGAAGTAGGTGTAAATAACACATTCATTGTGCAATTGCCAGAGGGAGGCCTAGAATCTGAAAGAAAGCATATCTTAAGAAAATTTTATTTTACTGCTGATTCATTTTACCTTTTCTGTGCGTGGTGGAAAAGTAGTCCTGCCACGCACGGTACCTGACCCAGAGTAGATGTTCTGTCAACTTTAAATAAATGACTGAATGAAAGGAGTACGTGAATGGAGGAAGTGATTAATTGGTTTCTATAGGAATGAATTAGAAACTGGGGCTGAATCACTGGGCTGCCACCCTGCTTGACGAGCCACCATTCACACTGTGCTCTCCTTGCAGCACTTCCCGTTCTACTCTGGGTTGCATCCAGTCCTCACATCACTGTCAGGATGGGAGAATTTAACTGCTGGACTGGCCTGGACTGAGATTCTGAGGTGGGAGGCATGGCTAACAGGCCCAAACAGAAAGTCGGGAGGTGAGATGGGGGTAGCATAGCTAGACCCTGCCTTCTCTAGTCTTAGGTGGGGAGCCAGAGGCGGGGCCGGGCATCCCCAACACACTGCCTCTATCTCCCTGCACACCTCCTCCAAGCAGACTCCTCTGCAGGCAGAAACAAGGTTGCTGGACTTTCAGGTGTGAAAAAAGTTTGCCTCTGCCTCTGACATGGGCTAGAGGACAGAGGAGTGAAGCACAGTTGGAGACTCTCTAATTCCAGACGGACGCTGGCTGAGGCCTTAGGCATGTGAGGGAAGAAGCTGAGGACCAAGTCTCAAGGGACTCATGCATGGTTACACAAGTGTCTCAGAGCCTCTTGCCCCTGTAGGAGTCCCTACCCTCCTTCCTCAAACCAAGGCCCCAGCCCAGGACTAGGTGGTCCATGCGTGGTTCTCAGTACATCACCTGCCTGGAGCCCAGTCCTTCCATCCGCCTCTACCCAGCCTAACTCAGTAACCCCCAGCTTGCCACCCTGCTTCCTGGGATACCCAGAGTTGGGGCAGAGGGCCAGTCTGGCTCCAGGCCCCTCCTAGTGTCAATGTTCACTAAAAGCAGACACCAACCTTCTTTTGGGGTCCATGAGTCTCTGCCAAGGCAGAAATAGGCCCGGAGAGCCCACCAGACTCACATCCAAAGGAGAGATCCCTTGGAACCCTTCCCCCTCAGGCTCCTCCCCATGGAGAGCAGTCATCTGGCCTCCCTGTATGAGTGATCGTGGTGATAACATCAGCTCACACTTAGGGCTGACCATCAAGCTGCACCCAGTCCTGCTAAGGGACTTCCACCAGCATCTTGCACTTAAATTCTCCCAATCACCATTCCACATTCCCATCTGATAGACTAGGAAATGGGGGACAGAAGGGTGACTTCCCTGCTCAAGGTCTCCAGCTGGGTTACGCGATGGAGCCCACATCCGAGAGCCTACCCTTGCCCTCCCCCAGCTTGCCACCCTGCTTCCTGGGATACCCAGAGTTGGGGCAGAGGGCCAGTCTGGCTCCAGGCCCCTCCTAGTGTCAATGTTCACTAAAAGCAGACACCAACCTTCTTTTGGGGTCCATGAGTCTCTGCCAAGGCAGAAATAGGCCCGGAGAGCCCACCAGACTCACATCCAAAGGAGAGATCCCTTGGAACCCTTCCCCCTCAGGCTCCTCCCCATGGAGAGCAGTCATCTGGCCTCCCTGTATGAGTGATCGTGGTGATAACATCAGCTCACACTTAGGGCTGACCATCAAGCTGCACCCAGTCCTGCTAAGGGACTTCCACCAGCATCTTGCACTTAAATTCTCCCAATCACCATTCCACATTCCCATCTGATAGACTAGGAAATGGGGGGACAGAAGGGTGACTTCCCTGCTCAAGGTCCCCAGCTGGGTTACGCGATGGAGCCCACATCCGAGAGCCTACCCTTGCCCCACCATGATGACGCATCTCTACAGGGCCCTGCCATGTGTGAGGGGTGCTTCTGTGTCCCTTTGTGCACAGGGGTCCCTGATTTCATCTCACCAGCACAGAGCTCCGAAATGGGAACCACCTCCCTGCAGGGTGCCCCCGGTCTTTGGTGCTTGTCTCCCAGGAATGCCTGGGGTCCAACTTGGGGGAATAGGCTGGACCGAGTGTAGCCTGAAGAGGCCCTGGGGGAAACCCACCTTGGTCTGGGTTGAAGATTCGGAAGAGTTCAGGGCAACTGACGAGGACCATCTCACCCACGTGGGCAGGCTTCCAACACGTGATGTTGTCCCACATCCCAGGGCACCCTGTGAAGATGAAAACCATGCTGAGAGGTCATCCATAGTCCCTCTTCACACACACACACACATAAAGCATACACTCTCAGCACACACATGCACACACACAGCACAAACACACAGAGCACAAACAAAGCATACACACAGAGTGCATACACACAGAGCACACACAGCACAGAGCACACACACAGAGTGTGTACACACACAGAGAATACACATAGAGTGTGTACACACAGAGCACACACACACACAGCACACACACACACATAGAGTGTGTACACACACAGCACACACACACAGAGCACACACAGCACACACAGAGCACACACACAGAGCACACAGAGCACGCACACACACACACAGCATACACACAGAGTGTGTACACACACAGCATATACACACAGAGCACACACACACAGAGCACACACAGCACAGAGCACACACACAGAGTGCATACACACACAGAGCATATACACAGAGTGCGTACACACAGAGCACACACACACACTGAGCACACACAACACACACAGAATACACACACAGAGCACACACAGCACACACACACAGAGCACACACACACAGCATACACACAGAGTGCATACACACACAGCACATAGACACAGAGCACACGCAGCACACCAGAGCACACACACAACACACACACACACAGAGTGCATACACACATAGCACACACACACAGAGCATACACACAGAGTGCATACATACACAGCACATACACACAGAGCACACACAGCACAGAATACACATACACAGAGCACACACACAGAGTGCGTACATACACAGAGCACACACACACAGAGCACATACAGAGCACACACACACAGCACACATACATAGAGCACAGACACACACACAACACACACACACACACAGAGCACCGACACATACAGAGCACACATGTAGCACACACACACAGCACCCTGCATGAGCTCTTCCACATCCCCAGGCTCCACATCACTGTGAGGTCCAGCTTCTGATCGACCTGCTGGGTGGAGGGAGAGGCAGGAGCTGGCTGGCCTGAGGATGCTCCACTGCCACCACTACCCCGTGCCCCGGCCACCCACTGCCTTTCGGGACAGGCCTGGAGCGGAGAGATGGAGTGAAAATGAAGGAGGAACCGAAGGAGGAGCACAAACTGGTCAGATGAGGGTAGGGAAGGGGGCAGAGTCAGCCAGGCAGAGACCTATACAGCCAAGCCCCAGGACTATGAAAGGACTCGGAGCACAAAGGGACAGGAGGCAGGGACCACCTCAGAGTCCACCAGGTGGGGACGCATGCCCCCATCAGGTGAGCACCGAGGGATGGAGAGGAGTAAGGACAAACTGAGAGCTATTTAGGAATCATTAAGACAGTGACTCACAGCACGTGAGCTGCCAGGAGGAGGAAGAGGTCAAGTGTGAAGACTAGGTTTTCAGATTTGGGGCAACCCCTGTGCCCACTCTCCTCCCAGCCCCTGCCAGCCTCCTGCTGTTGTTCTCTGCACTCCTTGCCACTCCATCCTCACCTCTCCTTCATGCTTCACCCCTCATCTGACTTCATGCCTCCTCTTCACTGAGAGGCCTCTTGACCTTCCTGACCTCATCACCCTTACTTGCCCTTACTGGCCCTCATCACGGGGCCCCACCTGACCAAATGCAGGGCTCGCATCTGCCCTGCCCTCGGCCCTTTGCTCCACTCATCTTAGACGAGATCAACAGAGTCAAAACTTTTCTTTCAAGGAGAAAGTAAAATTAAAAGACATTTGCTTCTTGGAAGAAAAGCTATGACAAACCTAGACAGCATATTAAAAAGCAGAGACATTACTGACAAAGGTCTGTATAGTCCAAGCTATGTTTTTTCTAGTAGTCATATATGGATGTGAGAGACCATGAAGAAAGCTGAGCACCAAAGAATTGATGCTTCTGAACTGTGGTGTTGGAGAAGACGCTTGAGAGTCCTTTGGACAGCAAGGAGATCCAACCAGTCCATCCTAAAAGAAATCAGTCCTGAATATTCATTGGAAGAACTGATGCTGAAGCTGAAGCTCCAATACTTTGGCCACCTGATGCAAAGAACTGACTCATTAGAAAAGATCCTGATGCTGGGAAAGATTGAAGGCAGGAGGAGAAGGGGACAACAAAGGATGAGATGGTTGGATGGCATCACCAGCTCAATGGACGTGAGTTTGAGCAAGCTCCAGGAGTTGGTGATGGACAGGGAAGCCTGGCATGCTGCAGTCCATGGGGTTGCAAAGAATCAGATATGCCTCAATCAGTGAACTGAACTGAACTGAACCAGGCTCAAGGGCTTCCTGACAGAATTATACACACAGCTCCCAAGCCTGTCTCCTGTACAACCTGAGGGCTGCCTCTCACAGCCAGATGCCTGCTGGATAGCCCCACCTTGAAAGGCCCAAGACAATCTACACCCAGCCTGTCGAAGACTCAACTGAGCATCTCCTACAGAACCTGATTTCCTGTCTCAGCCCCAGCTGGAATCCTGGAATCATTCTCATTTTATCACCTTCTTCGTGCTCCGTAGACAACTGGTCCCCAAGTCCTGCTGGTCTGACAGTCAAATAGTTGGGGAATCCATGCACCTCCACCTGGTCAAGGGCAGACCACTTTTCCCTAGGACCCTGGTTACAGCTTCCCCATTGGTCTCTTCACGCATCCCCACACACTGTGACTGCGAGCTCTTCCAAAGAAAGATGGGACTGGGTCACACGGCCACCACTATCAGTGAGCACCAACCAGTGGCCCTATCACCTCAGCTCCTTAACATGCTCCCTGAAGCCTTGTCCTTGCTTTATACTCCAGCACAAGGGGCATGGGCGAGGCCACGGGGTGAGAGGTCATCCAGGGAAAGGACACAACCTGAGAGGAGCAGGGAACTCCACGTGTTCCAGGTGGGCAGAGAAAGTGCATAGAGTGATATAATCATGACAGAGGGGCAAAGCCAGAGACGGGAGGCAGCATGTGGCGTGTCTGATGGCAGAGTGCAGACTTCCAGGAAAAGGACCTCACCTGGCTGAGCAGGCTCCAAAGCAGGACTTTGGAGGGCTCCTCTGCCAGGTACAAGACAGCCTGTGCCTGTCCCAGCCCCAGGGCTGTGGGAAGGATTAATGAGTTCATACGTGAAAAGTTGTCGGAAGAAAGGCAGACTCACTCGGTGCCTGGTCACCATTGTTATTACCACTAATCCCATTATTTCACTTAGGTATTCCTGGGAATCATTTCCCTGAGACAGACCTAGGCAGAGAGATGAAATAGAGCCCAAGCAGGTGAAAAAGGCCAGTGGAGGGCCCCTGGGCAGACAGAGAGGAAGCCTGGCAGGCCTTGGGCAGGGGTGGGGGCCTGGGGTGGGCCTCCTGAGCGCACAGCCACTCTGTTGGGGCCCACAGTTTCGGGTCATGTTTAGATCAGAAAGCGTCCAAAGTTGCCATGTGCAAAAAACCCTCTCTCTTAGAATTCCGACCTGGCTACTTTAGAATGGTTAGAGAGCATCACTGGGTCAATGGACACGAGTCTGAGCAAACCCCGGGAGACAGTGGAAGACAGAGGAGCTTGTTGTGCTGCGGTCCATGGGGTCACAAAGAGCCGGACACGACTGAGGGACTGAACAACAACTTTAGAATTCACATGCAGTCACATTAACCNAGCAAGGAGATCCAACCAGTCCATCCTAAAAGAAATCAGTCCTGAATATTCATTGGAAGAACTGATGCTGAAGCTGAAGCTCCAATACTTTGGCCACCTGATGCAAAGAACTGACTCATTAGAAAAGATCCTGATGCTGGGAAAGATTGAAGGCAGGAGGAGAAGGGGACAACAAAGGATGAGATGGTTGGATGGCATCACCAGCTCAATGGACGTGAGTTTGAGCAAGCTCCAGGAGTTGGTGATGGACAGGGAAGCCTGGCATGCTGCAGTCCATGGGGTTGCAAAGAATCAGATATGCCTCAGTCAGTGAACTGAACTGAACTGAACCAGGCTCAAGGGCTTCCTGACAGAATTATACACACAGCTCCCAAGCCTGTCTCCTGTACAACCTGAGGGCTGCCTCTCACAGCCAGATGCCTGCTGGATAGCCCCACCTTGAAAGGCCCAAGACAATCTACACCCAGCCTGTCGAAGACTCAACTGAGCATCTCCTACAGAACCTGATTTCCTGTCTCAGCCCCAGCTGGAATCCTGGAATCATTCTCATTTTATCACCTTCTTCGTGCTCCGTAGACAACTGGTCCCCAAGTCCTGCTGGTCTGACAGTCAAATAGTTGGGGAATCCATGCACCTCCACCTGGTCAAGGGCAGACCACTTTTCCCTAGGACCCTGGTTACAGCTTCCCCATTGGTCTCTTCACGCATCCCCACACACCTGTGACTGCGAGCTCTTCCAAAGAAAGATGGGACTGGGTCACACGGCCACCACTATCAGTGAGCACCAACCAGTGGCCCTATCACCTCAGCTCCTTAACATGCTCCCTGAAGCCTTGTCCTTGCTTTATACTCCAGCACAAGGGGCATGGGCGAGGCCACGGGGTGAGAGGTCATCCAGGGAAAGGACACAACCTGAGAGGAGCAGGGAACTCCACGTGTTCCAGGTGGGCAGAGAAAGTGCATAGAGTGATATAATCATGACAGAGGGGCAAAGCCAGAGACGGGAGGCAGCATGTGGCGTGTCTGATGGCAGAGTGCAGACTTCCAGGAAAAGGACCTCACCTGGCTGAGCAGGCTCCAAAGCAGGACTTTGGAGGGCTCCTCTGCCAGGTACAAGACAGCCTGTGCCTGTCCCAGCCCCAGGGCTGTGGGAAGGATTAATGAGTTCATACGTGAAAAGTTGTCGGAAGAAAGGCAGACTCACTCGGTGCCTGGTCACCATTGTTATTACCACTAATCCCATTATTTCACTTAGGTATTCCTGGGAATCATTTCCCTGAGACAGACCTAGGCAGAGAGATGAAATAGAGCCCAAGCAGGTGAAAAAGGCCAGTGGAGGGCCCCTGGGCAGACAGAGAGGAAGCCTGGCAGGCCTTGGGCAGGGGTGGGGGCCTGGGGTGGGCCTCCTGAGCGCACAGCCACTCTGTTGGGGCCCACAGTTTCGGGTCATGTTTAGATCAGAAAGCGTCCAAAGTTGCCATGTGCAAAAAACCCTCTCTCTTAGAATTCCGACCTGGCTACTTTAGAATGGTTAGAGAGCATCACTGGGTCAAGGACACGAGTCTGAGCAAACCCCGGGAGACAGTGGAAGACAGAGGAGCTTGTTGTGCTGCGGTCCATGGGGTCACAAAGAGCCGGACACGACTGAGGGACTGAACAACAACTTTAGAATTCACATGCAGTCACATTAACCTATAGTGTCCTGCCTCCAGGACGACTGCATTTGAGAGCTTGAAGCATCACAGAAAGCCCTGAGGATTCTGGGGGCCACATGAAGGGAGATGGGTCCCAGGCCTGTTACTGATGACTCTTGTCTGCCCATTACAGCAGGACTCCCCCCTACTCATGGCTAGTCATGGCAACATGTCCTTGAAAGAGACCTAACAGCACATCTTTGGCCAACATGGCCCCTGCTGACCACAGAATGGCCGTGGAGTGTGGCTGTGTCTGGCCCACGCCCTGGGAGCCCTGGCCAACAGGCGTTCCTTAATGTGGAACATTAGGCCCTGGCACAGCCAGCTGCTTCTGCCAGTTGACATTCTCGAGGCCCAGAACTTGTTAGATGAGTGAGGGAACATAGTCACAAGGGCCGAGGGGCTCAGGTGTAGGTGGCACAATGGAGGAGGGTTCCCAGGTTGAAGGTCAGAGACCCGGAGGCAGTAAGGGATCCATCCTCCCAACAACTGTTTACTGAGCAGCTAGCATGTGCCAGGGCCCATCAGGCCCAGGGCTACAGTGGTGGAGAAAACAAATTTGAGAAGTTCACATTTGAGGGCAGCGGGAGGGAAAGGACAGGGTGCCTCCTCCACATCAGCAGGGCGCCCCCTCCACATCGGCAGGGCGTCAGTGACTCGAGTTTTGCCAAGGGCTCACAGCATGATTCTGGCAAGTCTCCACATCCTCCAGCCTGACTCAGTTTCCCACTGAGCACATCAAGGGCTGGGTGACTCTGAGTGGTCTCCCAGCTCCTTGAGTGATCAGAGCTCAGATCTGGAAGAGAGTCACTCAGGACCTGCTGGGATCTGAAAGGATGGCCAGTAGGCTGGGGCTGCTTTCCCTGGTCCCACTGCCCGGAAAACATCCTCAACAGGGCATCTGCCAAGGTCCCCCTCACCTGCCCCAGGGCCCACCACACTCTACAAGCCCTCTTGGTTCCTGGCCTGCCTCCCCTCCATAGACTAAAGATCCTAGTGGGATAATTCCTATAGCACCAGAGCAGGTAGGAAGCCGAAAAGTAGAACCCAAACCTTAGAGCCTAAGTCTAGTGTCTGGGTTTAGGAGACTATGATATTGTGATAAAATAAATTTGATATCGTGATATAATAAATCATAATGGCTCTGATATTGTGAGACTGTGATACTGTGATATAATAAGAATTACACATGTGGTCTTCATCCCAGATTCCTGACTGTTTGGTGCTAAGTTGTGTTCGACTCTTGGCGACGCCATGGACTACAGCACACCAGGCTCCTTTGTCCTTCACGATCTCCCAGAGTTTGCTCAAACTCGTGTCCATTGAATCAGTGATACTATCTAATCATCTCATCCTCGGCTGGTCCTTTCTCTTTTCGCCTTTAATCTTTCCCAGCATCAGAGTCTTTTCCAATGAGTCAGTTATTTGCATCAAGTGGCAAAGTATTGGAGTTTCAGCTTTAGCATTAGTCCTTCCAATGAATATTCAGGGTTGATTTCCTTTAGGATTGACTGGTTTGATCTCCTTGCCATCCAAAGGACTCTCAAGAGCCTTCTCCAGAACCGCAGTTCGAAAGCATCAATTCTCCGGCACTAGGGCATAGAGCTCCTGAAACCCTGGGAACAACCTGAGTGATGGTATCAAAGGAGCAGCTTTCATTATTCATAAGCCCCTTTCAGCCATACCTGAGTGTATGCTCATGACATGGTTCTTGGAGGATAGGGACTGGTCCATGGGGCAACCAACTGTAGGATTAAGGAACTGGAACTTTCAGCCCCACCTCTCACCTTGGGGCCAGAAATCGAGTTAATCATCAAAGGCCAACGATTTAACCTATGGTGCCTACAAAATGGAACATCCATAAACCCCTAAATAATGGGCTCTGGAGAGTTTCTGGGTTGGTAACATATCCACATGCCAGAGAGTGGCACATTCCACAAAGACAGAAGCTCCCACACTTAGGATTCTATTGGACCTCATCCTATGGACCTCTTCATCTGGCTATTCATTTATAAAATCCTTTATAGTAAACTGGTAAATGTGCTCTGTAAGTCATTATAGCAAATTATTGAGTGTGAGAAGGAGGCCATGGGAACCCCTGATCGGTAGCCAAGTCAGACTGAAGTGTGGGTTACCTGAGGACCCACGGTGTGCAACTGGCATCTGAAATGGGGGAGCAGTCTCCTGAAACTGACCCCTTCACCTGTAGGGTCTGTGCTAACTCTAGGTAGTTAGGGTCAGATTTGAATTAAATTGTAGGGACATCCAGTGGGTGTCCATAGGAAACTGGAGAATTGGTTGGTATGGAAAACGCACATATTTGGTGTCGGAAATGTTGTGAATAGATAAACAGTTTTGCTTTATGGGACAATGTCCCTGATCCCATAGGGAGCTCTCAGCCCTCCACCCACCCCTCTGGCTGGCATCACTGGGGTCAAAGGAGATGCAAGTCTCCTCAGGGCTTCCCAGGATGCCTCGTGCACATTTTTCCTACAGTTATCACCTCTCAGCTAGACCCGGATGAGAAGGGAGGTGGGGCTGTCTTCTCTCCCATTCTCGATGGGTTAGCTCTGGCCTTAGGAGCCTCGGAGCCGAGTGCTCCCAAGAACACTTTCCAGGGAGATGAGAACTGGGTCTGGGCTCCTGAGAGCACCTTGGGTTGTTGGGTTTGTTTTGTTTTTTAAACTAAGGATGATGACTCATCTTCCTTCCACACCCACGCAATACGTCCAGCTTCTCTCTCCCCATCTGTTCCAGACTCCAGCCCCAACAAAGCTTAGTGCTGTTGGGGCTGGAAGATTTCAAGATGCCTCTTCTCTTCCTCCCTCTCCTCCTTTTGCCTTTTTTTCATCTTCTCATTTTCTCCTCCCCTCCCTCTTCTTCACTCACATATTTAAGAAATATTGAGTGTCTGTTAAGAGTCAGTACTGAAGAGCAAAAGTGGGATGAATAAGCACCACTGGTCTTGGCTCACCCAGGGCTTATAGTCTGTGATCATGGGAATAAATGTGGATTTAATGCCAAATGCTGAAGAAGACCTTGGATGGTGTATTACTTTCCCATTGCTGCTGTAACACAGAAAACTAAGTGGCTTACAGTGACTTGATTTTTTATCTCATGGTTCTGGAGGTCAGAAGTCAGAAAGGGGCCAAAGTCAAGGTGTGAACATTTCTTCTGGAGGTTCTAGTGAGGAATCTGTTTTCTTATCTTTGCCAGATTCAGGCGCCCACCCATATCCCTTGCCCTGTGGCCCCTTCCTCCATCTTCCAAGCCAGTAGCATAGCATCTTCAAATCTCTCTCCTCTGAACCTCCTGCTGCCTCCTGTCACTTATAGAGATGCTTGTGAATATACCGAATAATCCAGGCTACTCATTCATCTTAACATAACTATACCTGCCAAGTTCCTTCTGTCTTTTAAGGCAACACAGTCCACTGGCTTTAGGGGATGAGGATGTAGGCATCTTTGGCAGGGACATTATTGTGCCTCCCCTAGAGGGGTTTTAAGACAAGGAGGCACGTGGCCTGATTCGGCTGTGTGGGAAGGTATACACTTCAAGAGCAGGAAAGCAAACACGAAGACACATCTATCAGGATGTGGCAGCAGTTGGGAGGAGGGTGGTGGGGCTCAGTGAAGAGCTATGGCAGCCGAAATAGAATGGAGTGCTGTGTAGGAGGGTCTGGAGGCAGGACTTGGTGACAGACTGGCTGGACACAACTGGTGAGTGTGCCAGGGACCATTCATGCTCATCCATCTCACGTGACTGAGTGTTCCCGCATGGTGAGTGGGGTGGGGGATGACAAATGGGTCTCAAACACCCCTTGAAGACGCCGCAGACTTTCTGTCCCTCCCCTCTCTGCAGCATCCCTGGAGGCCACATATCCAGGGTGGCAGTGTTCCGAGATGGATCTCTGAAGGACTAAGTGGAGTCACTCACCTCCCCACTCTCCCACCTCACTGGCCTGTGATGTGCAAGCAGTAAACATTACAGTACTAAGTCTCTGAGATGTTAAGGCTCATTTGCTACTGCACCATGGTCTAGGCTACCCTGACTTATGCAGCGAAGGGGAGAGAGGCACCAAGGTTGGCACCTGGGTTTGAGTGTCTGGATGACTAGATGACTGAGCCACCGGCCACAGTGGGGAGGGCTGGATGAGAAGCAGGTGGCGGAGGGAATCAGCAAGCTGGAACTCAAGAGTGTCATCTGGTATGTGTTTAGCTTGAGATGATGCAAAGAGCCAAGCAAAACTAGATTTCAAATAGGCAGTTAGATAAAATTCTAGTGTTCAGAAGGGAAGTTGCCACTGGAGGAAGAGAACAAGAAGCGGTCAGCACAAGGAAGTTATGTAGGGCCATGGGCCCAGATAATATGTCCAGTGAGAGGGTGTAGATTTGAGAGGAAAAAAAAGAGAGAGAGAAGAGACTAGGGCTTGGCCCCAACAAAAGGAAGGTCACCACTCAGAAGAGAAGTTGGCAAAGAAGACTTGGAGGGCTGGCCAGGAACACAAGGACAACCGGAAGAAACTGATGACAAGGCTGCAGCGAACTCTGCTTCCAGGAGGAGCTGGCAAAGTGCATCAGACATGGCTTCAGGGTCAAGAGCATTCCCGTCCTCTTCTTCCCCGTGCGCAGGAAGTCAGAACAGTGTTCTTCCCTGGGAGAACTCTCCACTCTGACACCCCAAGCCTCCCAATTCTCCATGAAGCTTGCCTGCGCCTTCCTGGCTCAGTCTATCCCACTAAAAGCCTCGATGGGGACTCGGTGGGAGGAATTCAGGCCCAGGGGGATTTCTGCTGGGGTGGGAGGTGACGGTGGGCACACTCTCTGGGGCTGCTCCCACTGAGACGCTGATACGCACAGCAGCCAAGGAGACGCAGTGCCTTGTGACAGCAGAAGGGGAAAGACCACTTAGGCAGGTTGAATGGAGAGAGAATGCAAGAGCCATTAGCCCCGAATGGAACAAAATAAGGGCTAATCTCAGGTTGTCATGGCGATGATTCTGTCCAGTTCTACACAGCGTTCAACACTCGTGAGACCAGGGGGACTCACACAAAGGCGCCGTCCCCTCTTTTGAGAAGCTGCCCGAGGGTGCTTGGGTATTGTTAGAACAAGTCCCTCATCTCAGCACACGATTCAAGGGTAAAAAATGATTCAACATACTGAAATTTACTTTACAGCCAATGTTGCTGATCCATAAAATGCGGACCAGCTGTGAATTTGGTGCTAGGGGAGTGGAGAGAGGACTAAAGATGCAGCCCTTCTCTGTGGGAGTCAGTGGTCCTCAAAGTGTGGACCCCCAAGCAGGAGTGCCACTGGGAGCTTGCCAGAGGTACGGAATCTCGGGCCCCATCAGATCCACTGGGTCAGAAACTAGGGCTGGGCCCAGCAATCCGGGTTTTAACAAGCCTTCCAGCAAGTTCTGATGCAGGCTTACGTCTGAGAACTACGAGACCAAAGGAAAACAGGCTTGGACAGAAACCAACCCTTTGTCAGATCTGGGAAGTGAGTTCCTCAGAAGGAGGATCCTGCAGACCCCCATGCTGGGGGGTTTCTTCGTTCTCAGAGCTGCTGGGAGGTGCAGACAAGAAGCTGATCTTGCTCCAAGGATGGCGAGCCTGCGCCCAGCCTTGCAGAGGTTTTCCCCCTCTTCAGGCCGCTCTCCTGGTGAGAGTGGAGGTGGGGGCTGGGATACGCACTGTGCACCCTGGACAGGCCTCAGCGGCTGGGTCAGAATAGCAATGAGCAGGCTGCTTGTGTCTCCTCCAAGCCGCTTTCCTCCTGCTTGTGCCAAAGCCACTGCTGGCTTCCCTCTTCCATCTCCTCCAGAGTTTGGGGCGGGGGAACCCCAAGGAGGACCACACCTGACCAGCCCACTTAAATGCAGGGAAGGCCTCCAGACTGATGCAAGCCTGCAGCCCCACAAAGAAGAGGTGCTGGCAGGACTCACCGGGGCTGGCAGGGCTGCCTGGGCTGAACCGAGAGAACAAAGCGGCAGCCCAGCGGGCGGTGCCTGTGGCCTGCGTGGGCCTGGGGACGCTTCAGAGAGGCGACTCCGGTTCCCACGCACAGGAGGCCTTTCTCCTTGTCTCTAGTCTCCGTGCTTCCTAGCGCTCCCCAGCTGGGCCGGCAGACCTGGGGCCTGTCCCAGAGCTGGCTCCGGCCCTCGGTGTGACTTGGCCAGTGTCGGCCACCTCTGGCCTCGGCCTCTCCGTGCGTCACAACGATGAAGCTGGACTTGGTGTTGTCTCAAGATTTAGTTCGCATGCAGGGGTTTGGAATGCGGGACAAAACCACTAAATATATCGGTCCCAGTAAACATCCTTAAAACCTGCCAAGGATGGTGCGGACAAAACCACCCAGTCAGAAACGTGCTTTCACTCTCCATGATCTTCCCTGCATTTTCTACTCGCTTAAGCCCCCTGCAGAGCTCCAGTGCCCCTCCCAGGCCTACCACTGTCCCTCTGCTTCCACTCTGAAGGCCACTATATACATTGCCATCCCATATTCTCTTTGGGGGTGGGGGGTGAATATCCCAGGATCAGTGAGGAGTAAGGATTTAAGTGGACGCCGGTGCCCTCCTGGGAGCCCCCCACCTACAGCTACACAGCTACAACATGCCACAGACGCATCTCGTCTCTAACAGGCCAGTGTCCTCATTCCAGGGCACTCACTTTACTGGATAGAAAAGATCATGGGGACATACAAGTAATATGCTATGCTGTGCTTAGTCGCTCAGTCATGCCCAACTCTTTGAGACTGCATGGACTGCAGCCCACCAGGCTCCTTTGTCCATGGGGATTCTCCAGGCAAGAATGCTGGAGTGGATTGCCTTGCCCTCCTCCAGGGGATCTTCGCAACCTGCAGGCAGATTCTGTACCGTCTGAGCCACCATGGAAGCCCGAGAATGTTGGAGAGGGATCCAATCCCTTCTCCAGGGGATCTTTCTGAACCAGAAATTGAACCAGGGTCTCCTGCACTGCAGGTGGATTCTTTACCAGCTGAGCTACCAAGGAACCCACAAGTAGTAAATATATAAATATTAGTACATGCTCCTGCTCAATTGCTTAGTCGTGTCCAACTTTGTGACCCTTTGGACTGTAGCCCACCAGGCTGCTCTGTCCATGGGATTCTCCAGGCAAGAATGCTGGAGTGGCTTGTCATTTCCTCCTTCAGGGGGTCTTTCTGATCCAGGATTGAACCCATATCTCCTGCATTGCAGGCAGATTGTTTACTGCTGAGCCATCAGCATAAAAATATATATAAAAGTGTTGCCGTGAACTCACACTCACAGTCACTGTAACAGGCTGACAGATTTCCTTGTTCAGGTGTGTTTCAGTGACACTGGCTGACCCTTGACCAATGTTCCATGCATAGCGTGTGTGCTTGGGACAGAAGGGGCAGGGGAGGTGCCGAGAAGGGCTGTAGCAGGAGAGCTGGTCTCTCTCCATTCACCCCAGGCACAGATATCAATACCAGAATGCACAACTGCCGACTCTTGCTTACTGTCAGATTGCAATCTTGGCTCCCAGATGGATTTGCCTGGACCCTGAGCACTGCTCTCTGGCCTGAGTTGACATGAGCACCCTGGAGGATGGTCTTCTCTGACCAAGCCAGTGGTTCTAAAACTTGGATACACTCTAGAATCATTGAGAGGCTTTTAACACACACTCTCAACAAGCCACCGTGCCCAAATGTTCCCCTCATTGCTTTGGGGAAGACCTGACCATCAGCATCTTTAAATGCTCCCAGAAACTCTACAAGGCATGATGGGATGAATGGCTACTCATGGTTCATAAGCATGTTAAACCTGAAGCCAAGGATGCCCCGAGGACCCAGCCTGAGTCTTGAGTCAAGCCCAAGCCCAGGCAGCTGACAGGATGGCAGATATCTCCCAGGACATCTGCACTGGAGTGCCCAGAGGCCCCCTGCTCTGAAGGACCCTCGAGGTGGGGCTCCTCCAACCTCAGCCAGCAGGAAGGACCCCTAAAGTGAGCTGAGCTGGACACTCACACCTCCCCTCTACCTGCCCCTCTCTTCCACAAGGCTGAAGCTGGGGCCTGGGAGACTTGGCCAAGAAGGTCACTAGAGGCTGAGGCCTCCAGCCAGCCCAGCCCTTGGAAACACAAACCCCCTCTGGCCTTTAGTAGCCAAGAAAATTGCAGGCCTTCGGATTGGGGTGGGGGGGATGCGGGGGTGTGGCTGTCTCTTCCCTCCTTTCTGAACCAAAATGCAGTCTAGTGATCAGAGAGCACGAACTCTGGAAGGATCAAAGGCATGTCCTGGCTCCACCCTTCCAGGCTGTGTAACTGGTAGTGACCTACCCTCTTGTGAGTCTGTACAGCCTCGTCCAGAAAATGGGAGGAAAATGCTACCCGGCTGGTAGGTCGGTGAGGTTTAAATGAGCTATGCTATGCATTTGTGAATGTGTAATAATTTAGAACCTGGCCCCTGGTATCTGAGTGCCAGCTGTCACAATTCCCTCCGACCATACTCACTGCCCCCTTCCAACTTTTACTGGGGTCAGTCCCCACCTGGAACTTCCCTGGCTTCCCCATCTGCCCTCCAAAGCCCAAATCTGGTCCCTAACCCATCTCTGCTCTTCCAGAAAGCCTTCCCAGATGGTCTGAACTCCACTGACCTATTCCCTAGAGATGTCTCCACACTCCCCAGGAGAACTCTACAGGTAGGGCTATCAGTGTGTGAACCTCTCTCTCGGCAGGCCCCCATCCTTCCCCAAACTTGCCTGCACTCTACCAGGCAGGACCCAAGATGCCAGCTTGTCATAGGAGTTGAATGAGTGAGAGGGCGAGGGGATGAGTGAGTGAGTGAATGAATGAGCCGGTGGGTGGGTCAGTGGAATTCTTCCATAGGCTTGAGATCCCTTGCTCAAGTTCAAGTTTGAGGGTGACCTGACTCACAGGGTCCCTGAGGCAGGGTTAGAGGAGGGAGGAGGTCCTGGGAAAAGCTGGAGAGATTGTAGCTTGGGGGAAGAAGCCCCCACTGCCATCCCCTCCTACCTCCAGCTCCAGTGGCAGTGGACATACAACACACAGATACCGCTCCCTGGCCCCCAGCCATACCTCCCTCTAGCTCACCCCCACCGACTTCAATTTAGGGTTCCAGATATAGGGACCTACTCACTCCCCTTCCCCATCCGCTTCTTGCTGCTGTGGTTCCCTCAGCCTAGAACGTTCTCCCCAATCATCCATCCCTCAGCTCTCACCTACCGTCAAGAGCTACCCCTCCCCAGGGCCTAACTCAAGAATTCTCAGCCTAGCTTCTCAGCAGAATTGCCTGGGGAGTCTGTAAAAATCATGGCAACTATGACAGACTGAGGTTCTGGTTGAATTGGTTTGAATTGGGTCTTGGCTACATTTTTCTAAAAGCTGCCATGTCTGAGGCACACACAGCCAGGTGTGAGGACCAAGGATCTGGTTTAAATGCCACCTTCTCCATGAATCCTTCCCCATAGAGAATTCATTTCATCTGTCCTCTCCTGAGAACACCTGGAGGGGAGAGCCCCTCCCAGCATTCTGGCCTGTCCCTCTTGGGTGGTACCCATCATTACACCTGCCTTGCCCACATTCACACTTCTGCCAGGATACCCTTGCAGGTGAGGCCTCTTGTCCTCCTCCTGCCCAGGGCTCCAAGGGTGCGATTCACTTGCAAACCTGTGTGCCCAGTCCCCATCCCACCTCCCATCTCTACCTGTCCCTACCTGATGCTTCCTACTGCTCAGTCCCAAGTATATATGAGACCTGTGATTCAGGATCAATGGCCTCATGCTGGGAGGCAGGGTGTTTGGGTTCCAGGCCCACCTGTGTCTGACATTCCCTCTTCCCACGGTTCCAAAGAATCACAGCCCTCTGGGCTCCACGTTCCCATCCTCTAGACAAGAGGCCTGGATCGGCTATTCATTGAGTCTCTTGTAACTGTGTGCCCATCTGGGCCCCCGCCTTGGTCTCCCTGGCTTGTGGGGCCTCAGATCCACTTTTGGCCTCAGGTAGGAGCCTGGTGGGCTGCAGTCCATGGGGTCGCTGAGGGTCGGACACGACTGAGTGACTTCACTTTCACTTTTCATTTCATGCATTGGAGAAGGAAATGGCAACCCACTCCAGTGTTCTTGCCTGGAGAATCCCAGGGATGGGGGGAGCCTAGTGGGCTGCCGTCTGTGGAGTCGCACAGAGTTGGACACGACTGAAGTGGCTTAGCAGCAGCAGCAGCAGGGCTGAACAAGAGCGTGGCTGGAGGGAAAGGCCAGCATGGCTGGGAGAGACTCCATTACTAGTTAATGTTTGCTGAGCTGACTGGCTAGGGAGTTCAGCCCAGAGGGACCATTACAATTAACTGATATGCAGGCTAACCAAGTATTTAAATAAATGGTACTCAGAAGAGCTCCCTGTGAATGGGGAGGACCAAAGAGAAGCAGATCCCTCTGGAGGAGGCAGAGAGTCCCACCTTCCAGTGACTGAGGCATGGGAAAGTCTAAGGAGTTCTCCAGTGATGGCCCCTACCCTCAAGTCCCCAGCTTCCCATGCAGACCCTCATCCTGGCTCTGCTGGGGTCAGGGTGCCCTTGCTCTATGGGCCTCAGTGTCCCGTAGGAGGAAAGGGTACACAGGACCACTGGTTGGCAGCCAGGGGCCAGGCCACTCCCTTGGGACATCCGGTAATGTGAGCTTTGGGGGCTGTCACTGAGATTCGGGGTGGCAGAGGCATCTAGTGGGAGAGCCAGGGCCACTAAAGGTCCTGCAATGCGTGGCCCCATCCAGCCCAAGCGAGCAGCCTCCTGCCCCCAGGCTCATAGCAGCCCAGGAGAACAGCAGCACAGACACACACAGGGCGGGGTTCCCCACCGCCACCCTGCTCTCTGCCCTCTGATGGGGTGAGCAGAGGAGGTGGGCATGATCCCACACCTCATGCTCTGAGCTGGCCAGGTGCTCTCTAGCTTGGCCACCAGCAACAGCTGTGTCCCTTCTGCCACGAGACCCAGGCTGCCTGCTAATGAGCTCTCTGACAGCTGCTGGCTGCCCAACCCAGGTACCAGCTCATTCTCGGCCCCCATGGGAGTGAAGGCGGCCATGTGCAGTCACCTGGAATAGCCCTTTCAGAGGGAGGCATCTAGGCAGGCCATCCCCAAGGAGGGCAACCCCAGCATCACTGCCCAGAGCAGATCCAGGGCTCCACTGCCCCAAAGGGCTTTCTGAAGGACCAGGGACCTGTACCCCACCACCACCACTTTCTGTAGGTGCCCAGAGGTGGGCACATCAGTTGTAAGGCTGACCGTAGATGTGCCGGAGGTGGTGGCCCTCCCCACCACCATCCTCACCTGGGGAGGAGTCATTCAAGCCCATCAGGTCATTCACCCTCTGGATCTTCTCCAGGCACATGGCTTGCTCCTTCTTGAAGATGCAGTCGGAGTGCATGGCAGTGGCCTGCAGGGGACACAGGGGATCAGTGGTAGGGAGGAGCAGGGAGGTTCACTGACAAACCCGGCTACTTAAGCCTCAGGGGCAGTGGGAATGGGGAGCAAAAGAAGCAGGAAGAGGACAGTGACTGAGAGATTTCAGAAGCATCGGTGCCTCCGCTTTGTCACAAATGCCATGAGGACTCTCCCACTTTACCAGCTCAATGTGGGACCCGGGCAGATCCCACTCCCCTCCCTGGCTCTCAGTTTCCACGTTTTATCATAACGTTAGCAAATACATAGATAGCACCATACTAAAGTGCGTGCATTACTCTGTCCTATCCATGCATATGTATATATCAAGAGTACTACAAACTAGGCACTATTTTTTGCCATTTCCCATTCAACAGATGTGAGACCTAAGCACAGAGATGTTAAGAAACTTGCTCAGTCACGCAGCTTAGTAGACTGAACAGCCAGAATTCAAATTCATGCAGTCCAGCTCCAGAGACCCCGAGGCTATGACTGCATTTTAGGGGAGCAAGCAGCAGGTGAGAGAGAGAGGAGAGTTGGTTGAGAGGGTTCATCCTTTCTCTCCTCTGGGGGCCCAGGAGCTGCAGGCGAAGGACGTGATAGCGCTGCATGGCGCTTACTAACCACGCTCATTTACTCCTGCCCCATTTTACAAAAGAGGAAAACTGAGGCTCAAAGAAGTTAAAACAACTCCTGCTCAAGATCATACTGCCTGCTGGTTAGTGGCAGATACTGGATTTAAGTGTAGGATCAAATAACCTCAAAGCCCATGAATGCTGTCATGACAGCTGCATACTTTGGCTATCACTTCTGCTTAAAACTCCAGGGCAGGGATGGTTTCACAGGGGATGTTGGTAAGCGCAGAGGCAGGTGCCAGGCATCGCAGGCTGCCAAGAGCAGGGCTCAGGGATCCAGTCTAGCGCTGACTGTTCATAGTCGTGTAGTTTGGAAAGAGCTGAGCGTGTCTGTAGTCACACAGTAAGGCAAGCCAGAGGCAGGACTGGCATCCAGGGCTCTGAAGAGAGCTGCATCTGCGCTGGTCAGAATTCCCAGATAGAGGAGCAGGGGGGCAACGCCTGGGAACCACCCACCCTATCCCTCTTGGTCAGGGAGAGGCTTCTGAGCTCTAGCTAGAGGCTGCTGAGCTCTAGCCTGCCAGAGACTAGTAGGCTGGGAACCAGGATCAAAATTGCCTTATGCAGCCCTAATGAGGGCCCCTGAAGACAGGTGAGCAGGTTGTATACTGCACAACTCTAAAGGCTGCCACATATGTGTGTGTGTGTTAGTCACTCAGTCATGTCTGACTCTTTGTGACCCCACAGACAGCCTGCTAGGCTTCTCTGTCCATGGAATTCTCCAGGCAAGAATACTGGAGTGGGTAGCCATTCTCTTCTCCAGAGAATCTTCCTGAACCTGCGTCTTCTGCATTGCAGGCAGATTCTTTACCGTCTGAGTCACCAGGACAGCCTACATATATAACTATCATAATCAATTTGTAAATTATGTAACAATTTCTTGTCAAACCAGTACAAGGTCTTCAGGAAGAAGCACCCTTTTCAATGCACACAATGGTACAGGATGGTCCAGTGGGGGTACAGGCAGAGATACCAGCCATGTGAATCGAGCTTGGCTGAGAGCACACAAAGACACAGGTTATCTGGGGTGGGAGCTCGAGTGAGCCTGGGGCTCTGGCTGGTCATGCGGAGGCGGAGGGGGGCCGGGCGCGGGATGTGGCGCGGGTCCTGTGTCCTCACCATAGGCAGCAGGAGGAGAGCAGCCAGGGAGGCCTGCGCGATGCTGGCCATGACGCTTCTCAGCCTGGGAGGCGGCTCAGGCCAGTGCCGCCCGCCTCTCATTCACAGCCGCCACTGCTCAACCCCAGGTGTCTACAGGCTAGAAAGAAAGGAAAAGCATGAGTCCCGCAGGTTCGGTGGTGCAGGAGGGGCAGGGACAGTCCCTCTCCCCTTCGCACAGCAAAGCCTCCAAGGGTGCCCCCGTCCATGCCTTTGTATGTGCGGTTCTTTATTCCTCTAACACACCAGCATCTGCCGAGCACCTGCTCAGTACCAGGCGCTGAGGCCACAGCAGGGAACCCGCTGGCCCAGCGGACTACGAGAATGGTCTGGGTGGCTCTCTCCTCCGCAGCAGGTGACTGTGTCTCTGGATCTCCCTCCACAGCGGCAAAGTTTTAGCTGGCACATACACGCCCACCCGGAGAGGACATTTCCGGGTCCCTCCTGCTCTCGGGTGCAGGCATGTGATGAGTTTCCCACCTATGGAATGTGGGTGACATGACACATGCCACCCCAATACTACCTATCCCTAAGGCAGTTCGTACTTGCCCCTGCTGCTCTTCCCCTCCCCAGACCCAGTCTGGATGGAGCAGTCAGGATAACCTGAGGGATGGGGAACAACTCGCCAGGGGCAGCCAGGAGGACGGAGTGGGCCCCGGGGTGCTGAGCCTCCGTGACAAGGAGCTGCTCTTCTCTCCAACTCACTAGCTCATACAGGGCCGCTTTGTTCCAGCAGCTGAGCCTGGTCCCCAACAAACATAGCATCCTTTCACCCTGTCTCAGCCCACTCGGCCTCCAGGATAAAACCATCACCAATGCAACAGACAAAACGTGATGCTACGGAGGATGTGCTCAGACCTCGAGGATCTCCCCCTCAGAGCTCCCAGGGACCAGACAGGGCAAAGGGAGTCGAGTGAGGAGGTTGAGGGAGCCCCACACCTGCCCAGAGGAAGAGTTCAGTCTGCTTCTAAAATCAATCAGTAATTGATATGCCTCACACGCCAGCAATTCGGCATCTGGGTATCTATCCCAGGGAGATATCTGCACTTGTACAGAAAGAAGCATATGCAAGAATGTTCACTGCAGCATCATTTAAAATAGCACCAACAGCAAAAAAAAAAGGGGGGGGGACAGCCAACCATCCATCAGGCAGGCACTGTGAATAGACCCCTGCATAGCCATACAATGAAGTACTAAACAGTAATTAAAAGCTATTATTACTATTAACTTATTACTAAAAATATTGACTAGGCCCATATCAGGGCCACCACTAACCCATAGGTGCCGGGGTTGCATCCATGGGGAGACCCAAGGGCTGCATCCCAACCATGAGTCCTTGCACACCCCCATTAATGGGCAGAGCAGCCATCACTCCAGGGCCCTCTGTGCCCCCGGAATTTCTGCCTTCTCATACCTCCCTCCTCTCCTCACCTCTTCAAGCTCAATCTGGTGACAAATAAGCACCCGAAAAGAAGAAAGAAAACCAATTTTAGGAAAGTTCAAGGAAAGGGGGACCCTCTCTACCTACCTGCTGTTCTGCCTTTTGGGGGTCACTTGGAAATACTGAGGGGGGCCTGGGTATCCCCAAGAGATGCTCTGAGAAGGCCAGGGGGCCTCAAGGATGCTGGCCCAGTCTCCCTCCTGCAGGTCAAGAAGGACTGGGCAGGTTGGGGAAACACTGGCGCCAGTACCCCTGGGCACCCAGGCACAGGCTTCAGCCTCTGTACCCCCTCCCAGAACCCTCCATACCGCTGGGGCCACAGGCTGCCTCTGGCACAACTTGGCACGGTGGTCCCCAGGGGAATCCATCATCTCCATTAACCCTAGGGAGGCCAAGGCCCTGTCTTCAGAGAGCTGGTGCTCCCCACACACCTGGCTGGAACAGAGGAATTCTGGGCCCACAGTGCCTCAGCAGATGCTGGAGACCAAGGGCTCAGAAAAGCTCCGAAGGCAGGAAGCTCCAGCATCTGGGCTGATTCTTCCACACGTGCTACGATGCGGAGCAAAGGCTGATGGGGCCTGGGGTGAGAGGGGCTGGTGCCCCCCATACCTCTGTCGACCACCCTGGCAGTCCTCAACTTGGGCTGTCCAGCAGAATCACTGAGGAGCATTTAAAATTACCCCCACCCAACTGAGTCAGAATCCCTCAGGCTGGGCCCAGGTACCAGTGTTGTTTAAATTCTATAGGAAATTCTCATGTAGAAACAGAATTATAAAGCCTTTGCTTTAACCTTAATAGAACCAAGAGCGTTAGCCTGGAAGAACAAGTGGCTGGCCCCATTGCGGTTGTTCTAGGGGGCAAGTGGGTGGCAGCAGGCAAGCAGAAGGAGTTTGTTTTTGAGGACTGGTGCTCTCTCTCTCTCTCTCTCTCTCTCTCTCAGACAGACACACACAGAAACAGGTCTACAGAGAAGAGCATAACGACACATCAATTCCACAGAAAGAGACTTTACTCCCAGGGCCCCCACCTGAAGGCATCAATACAAACACCCAAGTGTGGAATAATGAAGGTGGAGACTCCTTGGGGGATTGACAGACAATTCCACACATGTTCACATAAATGCCAAGGCATCCTCACAGAGCACAAAACAAAGGTATGTGCCGATACATCACACAGAGATTTACATTTTCAGGTACATTTATCGGATTATTAATGCATACAACCATACACGCACTCATTCTGCAACAGCATTCAGATATTTACAGGCAGCAGATTTATCTGAATTCAGATGGGACTGTAGGTACACACACATATGAGCATATCAGCCTGCACACCCAGACACATAGACAAACACATCCATAAACACACACACACACACACACACACACACACACACACACGGTGCCCTGACTTGCAGGACGCTTATTCCTGCAGTGGATTAAAAACAAGCTAGAGCAGAGGCCCCAGCCTAACTGCCTCACCATCCCCCAGCTCTCTGCTTTGTCACCAGGCTGCTCAGACAATGATGAGAACCAAGAGGGTGGAATCCCCACCCCACCCCCACCCTGTGCCGCACAGTAGAGGGGATACTCTCAATACGGGGCCTCCTCTGGAACTAGAGTCGGGCTCCTGATTCCTACTTTTGCCCTCTCTAGTTCACCTTCCCCAGCTACAGTCTACCCTCTGCCCAACAGGACACAGGCATCACTCACCAAAGCATGGAGCGAGAGGACCTGCAGGCTCCCAGGCCTTGATCATCCCCCTCCCCAACCTCAGCTGGGAACCTGGTCTCAGGATGTAATCCCAGGCCCACCTCTTTTCCCAGACCCCCAACCCAAGACCACTGTACAAGCTTAGAGCTTAGTCTGAGGCCACCTGCCCCAAACCTGATATACATCTGGACCACATGGAGGGTCCTCTGTCCCAGGAAAGCCCTTCCAAATCTAACCCCTGGGTCTGCCACTCCCAGCCCTGTCCCCTGCTCCCTGTCAACGCTGCCTCCCTCTTCTGGGCTCCCCCAAGCTGTCAGTGACCCTCATAAGGGCCACGATCAAGCCTGGCCACTGAAGCCTGGGGTTGGACTCCCCCTCCCTCAGGATGGATGCTGGGCTCTTTCAGCCCCACCAAACATGTGGCTCAGGATGACCAGTTCACCGATATTCCCAGGCTCTGTCTCTTGGGTCCAGGCTCTGCTGAGATAAACCAGCTTTTGCAACTGATCTGAAGGCAATTAAACTATATACTGGCATTTAGTACGGTGGACTTGAGAAACATTTTGCTAGAGTTTTAAGCGTAAAGACCTCAGGCAAGCCACTTAACTTTTTTGTGCCTTAATTCAATTATATGTGAAATGAGAATAATAATACCTACTTCATAGATGTTACTAGGAGGCATCAACCAATTCATGTAAGTTAACTATAGATAGGGCTTCCCTGGTGGCTCAGTGACAAAGAATACACCTGCACTAGGAGCCCACGTTCAATCCCTGGGTCGGGAAGAGGCCCTGGAGAAGGAAACAGCAACCCACTCCAGTATTCTTGCCTGGGAAATTCCACGGACAGGGAGCCTGGTGAGCTATAGTCCATGGGGTCCCAAAAGAGTTGAACACGACTTAGCGATTAATAAACCATACAACACAAACAACAAACAATACAACCAAACCAAACAATACAAACAAATAATAAAAAAACAATACAAACCAAACCAAACAGCATTAAGCCACAGACAGCAGAGTATATCCTGGCTCCCAGTAAGGACCATCCAGGTGCTATTATCATCTTGCCACCTGGTGTTCAGGCTTTTTATTTTATCATCTTACTGTCATCTCTACCCCTATAAGTGTTATTCCCTCAGTCGTGTCTGACTCTTTGCAACCCCATGAACTATAGCCCACCAGGCTCCTATGTCCATGGAATTCTCCAGGCAAGAATACTGGAGTGGGTTGCCATTCCCTTCTCCAGGGGATCTTTCCGACCCAAGGACTGAACCTGGGTCTCCTGCACTGCAGGCAGATTCTTTAGCATCTGAGCCGCCAGGGAAGCCCTCTGTCATATTCAAAATGGGAATGTCACGTCTGCTGCCCTTTTATTCACTAATGGCTAACATGTATGAAACACTCAGTACGTGCCAGGCACTCTTCCAAACAATAAATATACATTAACTCATTTCACCTGCCCCAAACCTATGCCGTCATTACTAGCAGTATCCTCATTCTACAGCTGAGGAGACTGAGGCACAGAAAGGGTAGGCGACTTCCCCATGGTCACATAGCAAGCACGTGGTAGAGCTGGGGAGTGGACCGAAAGAGCCTGGCTTCAAAGCTTGTGCACTCCATTCCTATGCTCCCACCACTCTTTGTTATTGCTAAAAGGAAGACCAGCTCAGAATCCATTGGTATCCTAATAGCAATCCCTCTCTCATCCCCTGGGACTAGTGAGGCCGTCTGCTACCCCTCTACCCACATTTCTATGTCTGAAGCATCCTCTTTAGGAAGAGTTCATGACAGACATAGCATTTCAGACCTGAAATGGACTTTGAAGGCCGCCTCCCCATGGTACTGAGCTCCTGTGGGGAAACTGAGTCCGAGTGGGGGAGACACTTCCCAAGGTCACCCAAAAGAGAGTCCCAGAGCCTTGCTGGTCAGGAATGGATGCGTGACAAATATGCAGACCACAGGGGAGTCGGCTCCCCCTTCCAGACTTGGAAGGGCCTGCCCTCCTCAGGACCCACAAGCCCAGCGACTGGCCTGGGGCAGGAACAGAAAGAGCAGCCGTGTCCTGCAGAGACCCACTGCGCCAGGCACACAGGAAGACAGCATCATCAGTCAGCACACCGGAGCCAGTGGTGACTCACTGGGATCTGCATGGAGAGGGAGAGGACTTGGAGACCCTGCAGCATCTCCCATGCTGCCCCACACTCTGCAGGACCCTCTCTGTAGCCCTCCCTGCTGAGATGGTCCAGTTACGGGGCTCAGGAGCTCAGCCCTCTCTAGGGTCCCCAGGGAAGCTCTGATGTCTTTCCACCACATCCTTCCAGGCCAGCCCTGGGCAGCACAGGTTCCTCTGTCTCCTGGGAGCGCCCACTGGAGGAGGGCAGCATCGCACTCTTCCTCTGTGTGGAGCTGCGTAGCCCTGGGTCCCTCCTCTGTCCTCATGGAATTGGGGCATCTCCTGTTGGCATCTCCTCTGGCCGTTCAGCACCCATCCCCATCACGGGGCAGTGCCAAGCCTGGACACCAGATCAAAGACGACCCAGAGAAAGTGGACATTCACCTCCCTTACTCTACACATGCCCCCTATTCCTCATGAAACCTGAGCAGCACCCATCCCCCACTTCCTCCTCTCCCTCCTAATACAGGGGACAAGAGAAGGAAGGCTGAAAGATGAAACACTGCCCCTCCAACTCACCCCTCAAATGGAGGGAACTTAACTTGTTTCTGGGAAAGAAGAACCTCTTCTCTCACCAATAAGGTCAGAGCTGATAAAGGTCAGTGCCCAGTGCTACAGTGAGGGGTGTTCTGGCAATGGACAGATTAATCATTAATGCGAATGTTCTTTGATGTTCAAATGTTCCCCTTTCAAAGTCTGGTTCCCGGCGGCCTATGCAAGCAGGAGACAGAAGTCATGTCCCTGGAAGGGTCTCCTACTATTCTTACACATAGGGAACCTGGGCTCAGGAAGGGCTGGCACACAAGGGCACTGGTGGCATGTGTGTGTGTGTGTGTGTGTGTGTGTGTGTGTGTGTGTGTCACTCAGTCATGTCCAGCTCTTTGCAACCCCACGGACTGTAGCCCACCAGGCTCTTCTGTCCATGGGCTTCACTAGGCAAGAATACTGGAGTGGGTTGCCCTTCCCTTCTCCAGGGGATCTTCCCAACTCAGGGACTGAACCTGGGTTTCCTGCATTGCAGGCGGATTCTTTACCGTCTGAGCCACCAGGGAAGCCCGCCCATTGTTAATCATGTCCCATTTCATAGGTGAGGGTTTGAGGCCCAAAGTGACCCAGAGTCTTTGCCAAGGTCAAGCTGCTAAACCCTTCCACACTAGCTCGTCCAGGCGCATCTCCTATCCCTGAAGGGTCCTAGGAATCCTCTGTCAGGGACAGCCCCCCAGGGCCTGAAGAGGAAGAATGGAGAAGAACGGAAATAAGGAAAGAGAAGATAAAAGAAAGGGGAGAGCATGAGGCGGGGCAGGAGGTGATGGAAGGCAGTGGGAGGCGGGGGTGGGAGGAGAGGGCATAGTGCAGGAACGGGGACAGGAAGCAGGCACTGGTTTGCCGATGGCTGACTGTGCCCCTCCCAGGCCCGGGCTGAGGCTTGGGGCCGGTGGGATGGAGAGCGTGGCCATCTGCACTGACCCTCTTGCTAACCAACCATCCCTCTGCAGGGGATGCTGACCCCTGGAATGGAGGGCCAGCTCTGATTGGCACTCGGTGGGAACCCTAAAACTCGAGGGGTGCCTGGTGCTGAGCTTAGAAAGGTGACTGAAGAGTGCTGAGGGACCCAGCAAGGCGGGGAGGGGGGGGCTGGTGAGATGGTGGAAAGTTGGTGCCAGTCTGGGATGCCAGGGACGCAGCAGCCTAGTTACAGGAGAGAGGGCTGGGGCACTGGAGAGTTTCAGGCAGGGGACTAAGTGCTAGGCTTCTCATTTAGGGACTATTCCTCAGAAGGCTGGTGAGCTGAGTGGAAGGAGAAAACACAAGCAGAAAACCTTGGATCCAGGTAGAGGAGATGGGGGTGTGGGCAGGGAAGGGCAGCTGGAATGGGAAGTGGAGGAAAGAATCCAGAGACTTGAGAAAGTGGGGAACGATCTCCCAGGCCTCTCCTCTGGGGAAATGGCAGGAAAGAAATGTCAGAAGGGGACAGGAGAGATAAGAAGAACCTGAGCAGGACCCAGTCCATCACACAGCCTTAAGTCAGAAGCTGGAACATTCAGAGGTATCCGCAAAGGAGCTCTATGTTTTATTCCCACCAGCCCTCGGTGGTGCCCATTTGTCACGGGAGAAAGGTGACCACTAAGGCAATGCATGGAGCTGGGATGAGAGAGTCCAGGTATTCCACGAGGCCAATACAACCTCCTATCACCACTTCCAGGAAGCCCAGCCTGGCTGCACCCACCTCCACTGGCCTCACCCTCCTCTGACAACTGCCAGACCTAGATGAGGAAAGCCCTCACCCCTGCCTGGGCTGTTTCAGGTCTCATCCTTGTCTTTGCGAGTTTGAAGTCTTGTCCGAAAACAAGGGGCATGTCCAGGTTTCCCTGCAGGTTTTCCTCCTGGTGGAGGTGGGCATGTCCTTGGCCAACAGGGTGAATGGGAGAGGGGCTCAGGACCTGTTTGGTGAGTCCAGTGACATGATATCCTTTCATTTTCAGGCATGGACACTGTCTCCAGGTGTCCTTAGCGTGGGAGATGTATCACGTGAACCCAGCAGAAGCTTGTCTAGGATAGGATGCTGAGGTCAGGCATTAAATAGATGGGTACCCCGAGCTCCAGGCAGGGTGAAGACAGGCATCCAGGGCTCCCTAGAGCAATGTGGGCTCCCAGGACTAAAGCTCCTCCCTCTTCCACCTCTTAAACCACTTCTCTTTGCTAACCTATAGCCCAGGAGATCACAAACCCTTGTAGCAGATTGGATCCAGCCTGTCACCTATTTTATACAGTCAGGGAGCCAAAAATGGTTTTTACATTTCAAGTGGTCAGGAAAAAAATCAAAAGGCTCATATTTCATGACACAGGAAAACTGTGTGAAAATCAAATTTGTGGCCATAAATAAAGCTCATCAGCACACAGCTCCGCTCATTTGCATAAGTAGCATCTATGGCTGCTTTTACGTTATGACAGCAGAATGAAGCAGTTGCAGCGGAGTGTACAGCCAGCAAAAGCCTAAAATAATTTACTATCTGGCCCTTTGCAGAAAAAGCCTGCCAACCCTCGTTCCAGCCTCACGCAACACACACACACTTTCTCCATTCAGTGTCAACGTCGTGCACGTGGACATTCATTAAGGAAGACTTTGTGATCTTCGTGGAGCAGACACCTCAGTTCCCAGACTTGTGTGAGAGGGTGTGTCTCCATGTCCATGTGCGTGTCCCCATGTCCCTGCGTACGTTGCTCTCTGCTGTTGTATGTTTGCCCTGGCTTTCTGGCAGGTGCCACAGGAAGTCTTGATGCCACCCCAGCGGTGTGTCACTCCCTCTGTGTGTCACTGTGGGGGTGGCTGTCTGTGCCTCTGACGGCATCCAGGGCTCAGTACAAGCATGCTGCAGCTGATGAGTTTCCAGACTGCATGTTGCCAGGCAGCCAGACCACTAGTCCCAGCCCATTCAGACCCCAGACTCAGATTCCTCCATTCAGGGGGAACTGAGGCTTCCAGGGGCTTTAGGCCTACCTGTCTGGGGCATGAGGTCTCTGCTCACATAACCCCCCCAACAGGAAACCCCCTGTCACCCACAAGTGTCGGCTCCACGCTGGGGTGGCTCCTGGGGAAGCGAGGCCTCTCTGGCACCGAGCTGAGCTTGTGCTCTGTGCTTGGCACTCCTTGGTTCTGCCCTCCAGCAGACAGCACAAGGTGTCCTCCACCTAGTGCCAGCCTGGTCAGGGAAATCTGTGAGACCAGATACCCAGGACACATAACCTGAGGCCACTTTCTTCCCCAGGAAGAAAGCCACTTTGCGCCTTAAGTCTTGTCTTCCTGAGCCTTCTAGGTGTCTGTGTTGATCTGTAAACCCCCATTTTATTTTATTTGGATTATTCAACACGAATTGAGGGAGTTTCCCAAAGTAGGGGCATGGCAGAGAGAGGTGGCTGCATGAAAACGGTGGATTCCAATGTTTCTCCAATCAACTCCCTGCCCGCCTGAACCTGACATAAAACAAGACTCAATGGATCTTTCAGCCTGGTTAGTTCCCAGAATGTAGGCAAAAGTCCTTCAGGAATCTCCCCATAGACATTCCCTCTCAATGGAAACAGGGGCAAACAGAGTCACACATCCTGTCCCAGGCACAGAATCACGGTTGAATGACCCAGGGCAGGGGCGGGAAGGCACCGGGTTCAGCTCCCTGGCCACCCCACACACACTTGTTGATGAACTGTTTGGAAGATCTGGCCAGGGCCTGCCCCGGTGTGCTCTATTTCTAATTTATAAGCTCAAATCTTGACTGGTGTCCAGACTGGCACCTCTGCTTGACCTCCCCAAGGTCGGAAGGGAGCAGGAGCCCCAGATTCATCTGGGTAGGGACTAGGGGTTCTGCCAACCCCACCTGCACCAAACACCAACTCAGACTGGCTTTCTGAGATAATCTGAGTGCTGCTCCTCCCCACTCCCCCCAACCCCTCCAAGGCTCATATAGTTTTTAACCCCTCCAGGGGGCCACAGCCACTCAAAAGCCTCTAGCCTGACCTTCAGAATGGCTTACTGCCTCTCTCCAGGGAAAGTTGCCCCCTCTGACTGTGTAGCCACCTCTCACTTCCCAGCTGCCCCCGGCCCCACACAGGGCTGCTCACTGGAAAAGCCAAACGCCATGTCTTTTCTTTTGGTAGTTGGGCGGAGGGTGCTGGAGGAGATAAGGGAGACTGATGCACCTGTACTAAAAGCATAGAAATCCTCTGGAGAATTGGCAGGGGTCCACCCTCCCTCCCTCCCCCAGCAGCTTTCAAAGGGGGTCTCAGCACCTTCCAGGGGTGAGCTTCCACTCCCAGCTCCACATGAAATACAATCAGTTTGTGGCT
>SJXQ01005553.1:0-71881 GCA_006408695.1 Aepyceros melampus | reverse complement strand
CCGGACCCCGCCCGCCGCAGACCAGAGCAGGAGCTTCGGCGCGGAGACCTGGGGGCGAGGATGCGGAGGCGACAATCCCCCTCTGTCGCCCGGCTTCCGGGACTCAGTCCCGGGGCTCACCTCCCTCCTTTTAACCCTCCCGAAATACCCAGAGCGTGAAACCATCAGTCTTCTCCCTCCCACGTTCTTCTGATTCTTTGTCAGAACCAGTTCCTCCTCCTCCAGGAAGCCTTCCTTACAGGGCAAGTGCCAGACTCCCCTTGGGATTTTTCTTTGCCCCCACAGCCCTGGCCTGGGAAGGTCAGCTAGCTTCCGGGAGCCTGTCCGAATGTCTTCAAATGTCATCCCCTGTATGGCCAGAAAAGGGAGGTGGGGGTGCCTTACAGGGGCGTCCTACAGCAGCTTAAAACAGCAGTGCTCTGGGTTCAGATTGCCTGGCTCCAGCCGAGGCTGTGCCAGGGGTAGCTCTGTGAGCTGAGGCAGGGGACTGGGGGTCTCTGAGCCTCAGCTATTTCCCTGTACAGGGGCATCACGGTACCTCCCTCCCTCACCCCCACCTCTTGTCAACAGCATTAAACAAGACGAGGACTAAATAGGTTTTCACTGATTTTATTTCCTCACTAATGAATTAATTACTATTGCTACACGAACTCAATGGACATGAGTTTGAGCAAAATCTGGGAGACGGTGAGGGACAGGAAAGCCTGGCTTGCTGCTGTCTGTGGGATCACTAAGAGTCGGACATGACCATGACTTAGAGCCTGAACAACTGTTACTGTACTGCTCAGCCTCCTCCTGGTGCAGATGGATAAGGTGAGGCTCAGTGAGGGGGACTGACTGACTCTCTGCAACCCTAAGGACTACAGCCTGCCAGGCTCCTCTCCATGGTCGCCTACAGGCAAGAATACTGGAGTAGGTTGCCGTGCCCTCCTCCAGGGAATCTTCCCAACCCAGGGATAGAACCTGTCTCTTGTGTCGCCTGCACTGGCAGATGAGTTCCTTACCACTAGTGCAACCTGGGAGCCCCAAACAGGTCAAGGTCAGGTAGCCAGTTGGTGGCAAAGCCAAAGCCCAACCGAGAACAGTTAGTTACATACTCCCAGGCCAAGCACTTACCCTCTGCCCACCCCCACCAGCCAACCCACTGCTCCTACCTGCCCCTGCTCATGGTTTCTTGGTCCCACCCCAGGTGTCAGCATCTGAAGAGCTCCCTCCATACCCCAGCCCACAGCTCTGCAACCAGGCTCTGGCTTTCCTTATTCAAGCAAGTTATTGTTCGCCTTCCAAGTGGGTTTGAGTTTTGGGTCTGCCACCTTCTTGAGGAAGCATCAAGAAGGAGGGAGAGAAAGAGAGAGACTTGAGCTCCTTTCCTTGGGAATTCTTGCCCAGCTGAGGAGGAGAGGACTGGAGGATGGAGCAGGACTCCATAAGGGAAATAAAGGAAGTATCTGAGTGTCCAGAAAGTCTGCTTAGTGAGTTGATGGTTTCTGTCTACAACACAGTGAACCCTGGCCCCCTGTGGTACACCACACTGTTGGTCTGCATGGATCACATTTCTTTGAGTCCAAGAAAGCTTCCTGGAAGAGAAAGATGTTCATTCTTATCTGTGTCAATAAAGAGTGAGACCCCTCTGGAGAGAAGAGGGCTTGGTACCTTGGTCAAGTCAGACAGACAAGACCGACAGGACTTCCCTCCACACCTGAGTAGACCCCTTTCTAGATTGTTGCCTGACCCCTGGCAGCTTCCTTTCATCTGTCTCCAGCCTGGGTGTTTGAAGATCAAACGAGATGTTGTGTGTGAAAGCGCTCTGTAAACTGTGAAACGTTGTGAGGAGAAAGGAGGGGCTACAGCAGTCTCAGAGTCGGGAGGGAAGCATGGAACTCAGGACGTTGGAGGCTCGAAGTGTGATGAAGGTCACCTGCAGCAGGCCGGCTTTCCCAGGAAATGTCCATGGTCAGGCGACTAGATGAGGACCCTTGGCTCAGAGTCAGCCTTCATTTCCATGTTTACTATCTTTTCCATACTCCAGGTCCCCCTCTGGGCTTGGAACACCTGCTCTCTGTTTTGCGTCCCAGATGTGTGTCTTGCTTGGTGTGGGCAGTGAGCAGGTTGAGCATCCCTTCCCTCTTCTGTTTGAGCAGCCAGTGGACAGGAATTAACCTGCAGTCCTCCGCTCACATCCCTTCCCTTCACCTCTTCCCCCTTTGCCACAGCTAGGGGTCAGCCAGGGCTCCGGGTCCTGCTGTGCCATCCATGCCCAGCATGGAGCAGGTAGGGGTAGAAATCCGGCTCCTGCTCTGCCTGCTGCCCATTAAGCCAGCCACATAGAGTCCACCATAAGAGACATTTCTTATAGTTGGTTCTGGACAGGGCACCTCTCTACTCTCTCCAAGGTGTTGCAGTCCCTATAGATGGCTTCTAATCCCTGCCGTACCTAATAACATCAGTTTAGATGAGCCACAGGAATGAGCATCATCAGAGCTGGGATCCAGGAAGGCTGACTAGTCCCCTTCTCTATGAATGAAGCCCCCGAGCCTGGAGGGCCACAGGACTAGCCCGAGGACACGTTTAGACTGGGGACTAAAGTCTGTGTCCATGTGCCCAGTTTGGTGTTGTTTGACCTAGCTAACAGCCCCGATCATTCTGGAGCAGGCTGGCCTCTCATGGCCCAGACTGTTCTCCACCCATGCAGGCCTACAGCTCTGGTCTCTCCAGACAAGCCTGATCTCCTTCAGCAGGAGCTATGCCAGTTCTGGTCTCCCAGACTGGGCCTCCCCAAGGACAGGACCAGACTTCCTTCTTTTTCCTCCTCACCCTGCCTGCCTGGCTTCATTCAGGGAGACTGGAGGCCGAGGGACCACCCTTGGGGCCACTCGCTCCTCCCAGAGGACCCCTGGAGTTTCCGTCTCTCCCCTGGGGTGGGAGGCGGGGCTCTCCTCAACAGTTTTTCCCTCCCCTGAGGTGCTCATTGCCTCAGCTCCCTTCCACAAGCCAGCCAGCTAGGCGGGCAGCAGCTGAAAAAGATGGATTTTAATTCAATTTTCTGAGATGTGGCAGAGGGAGATGATGCCAGGCTGCCCTACCCAGCATTCGTCTCTCCTGAGCACCGGTTCCCTCCATGACTCTCAGCCCCTACCCACCCCACCCCACGCCAGCTACACCAGTCCAGCTGCGTGGGCAGGGAGAACAGCACATTCGAGGACACCGAGGCGTTTTTATTGTACAATAAACAGCTGACATTTGCTGAATGCTCACCTTATCTTGAGCCAGTGGTTTTCAACCCTCCGGTGCCACAGAATCCTTGGGGAGCTTTAAAAATGTCCCCATGCCTAGGTCTCACCACCGAGATCAGTAGACAGTCTGTGGTAAGGCCTGGGCAAAAGGATTTTTTTAAAAGCTCCCCAGTGGATTGTAATGTGCAGCCAAGGCTCAGAACCACTGTCATAAGCCCTCTGTTAAATGCCTTCCTTGTGTGTGTCACAAGGTGGCATGCTCACATGTCTGGAACCCTGAGAGGTGTGCCGAGGGACCGTCCCTCAGTGCCCTCACAACCATCAGCAGCCTCTTTTACCTCCTCTGGGAACTATTCATGTACATATGATTTTGTTGTCTACCTGCTCCGGGCCATGAAACGGATGGGAAAGTAACTGCCTTCCATGCATTTGCCCATCTAATTCCTATTTGGGGAACGTGCTGGGCCTTGCATGGCAGGCTATGGAGTCTGTGTTTCTTTCTATGAAGGAGCAAAATGCTGACTCTGGGTCACTTCTCACGCAAGCTAGAGCACAGTTCCAGGGGAAGTTTGATTCTGAAGGGCCCCTGGTCACCCTCTGCATCTCTGCTGGAGTCAGACAGCCAGGGAGGCTCTGAGTCGACCCACGTGCATCAGCGAGTGGCCCCTGGAAGGCCCAGAAACACAGTGGGGTGAGCAGGGAGGCTCTGGAAGGTCAGTCCCATGATGGTGCGTAGGGCAGGTCCAGTGCCTCTAAGCTCCCCTCTCCAGCAGATAGACAGTCTGTAGGGACATCCAGGTAGCAGGCCTGGGCTCGCCGGGGAGAGCACCATTCCAGAAGCAGGCTTGCACCCAGGGGGCAGCATCCTTAGTGGATAAACCAGTACCCTCCAGAGCCTTTTTCAGCTACCCCAGGGACCCTTGAAATTTTCTAAGAAACCAAGGCAATAAACACCAGGCTACTTAGACCCATGGTTTTCAGACTGTTCTCAGAACTCTAAAATACTTGAAGCTGCCTCACCAGAAACTTGGCGCACAGACGGAAGGAAGACATGTTCTCAGAGCCTCCTGGGAGCTCCTCAGAGCTCAGGCATTCTGCGTCCTCTCTGTTCCATGTTCACAGGGCACGGTGATGGATGAGGGTGAGCAAGGGGAGGACTGTCAGAGGAAGAGAAAGAGACCGGGGTCACCAATTTGGGAATCCTAAATTCTAAGTGCAGAGTTGACTGGTTAAGCACCCCATTTCACAGAGAAAGCAAATGAGGCTCAACAGGAATGACTGGCTCAAAGTCATAAAAGCTAATTATTATCAGAGATGGGGCCACATACCAGATCTCTGGATTTCAAGTCCTGAGTTCTGTCTCCTGGACCATAACTCTTAGGAAGGAAGAGGTGCTTCTTGGGAGGTAGAAAGTGTAGGTAAATGTAAATAGGCATCAAAGGAGGTAAAAGTGAAATGGAATATTACTCGGCCATTAAAAAAAGGAAATCATGCTATCTGCAGCAACATGGATGGACCTAGAGATTGTCATACTGAGTAAAGGAAGCAGACAGAGACAGGGAGACATTGTATGACTTCTCTTACATGTAGAATCTAAAAAAAAATGATACAAGTTAACTACAACACAGAAAGAGACTCTCAGACTTAGAGGATGAACTTACGGTTGCTGGGAGGGAAAGATGGGGCATGGGATAATTAGAGAGTTTGGGATGGACATGATACATTGCCATATTTTAAATGGATAGCCAACCAGGACCTACTGTGTGGCACATGGAACTCTGCTCAATGTTACGTGGCAGCCAGGATGGGAGGGGAATATGAGGGAGAATGGATCCATGAATATGTATGGCTGAGTCCCTTCACTGTTCACGTGAAACCATCACAACATTGTTTGTTAATCAGCTATATCCCAATACAAAATAAAAAGTTTTTTAAAAAGAGGCAAAAGTGAGAGATACATGTGAAGAGCCAAATGTCCTGTCTCTGTCCCCCATGTACATAAGTACCCAACTCAGCCTCTGGCCTGGAGGAGGATTCTTTACTAGTGAGCTACAAGGGAAGCCTCCCACACACCCAAATACACATACTTATTGCTGCATGGAGAGGGTGGTTCCCAGGTGGCGCCTAGTGGTAAAGAACCCGCTTGCCAATGCAAGAGACATGAGACACGGGTTCGATCTTTGAGTCCTTCTCCCCTGGAAAAGGACATAGCAACCCACTCCAGTATTCTTGCTTGGAGATTCCCATGGGCAGAGGAGACTAGCAGGTTACAGTCCATAGGGGTTGCAAATTATAGACAGGACTGAAGCGACTTAGCACGCATTGCTGCATGGGAGTATTCGCCACACAGGTGCACATGTGCTTCTCTGTCCATTAGGTATGCCCAGAGGTGCATTCGCCTAGGATCCAAACATGCTCTCACGCACACACACGCGCGCACCATCCACAGATCTGCCGGGCGAAAGTACACCATCTCTACCAAGAGAGGCCATTTCTATCTTGTAGAATTGAGCCAGGCAGTGGGCCACTCTGCAGAGGCAGAGCTTTATCACTGTCAGGCAGTTCTCGTAAAGCAGAGTTTCCCATTCACCTTCTGTAGTCCCCTCCCCAGGGACTTAGCTGTTTATCCATGAGAGCCAAATACCCTGCAGGAACTCTGGTGGAAGGAGAATGTGTATTTCCATTCCATCTCCAATTCTCTATTCACCGGACTTTTTTTCCTTCCCTGCACCTCCATCCTCCCCATCTTCACTGGCACACTCTGGAGTTGGTGTGAGGTCTTCCCCTGCGAGAAAGGCCTCCTCCTGGGCACTCTACAAACGGGCTTCACTGCAGGTGTTCAAGAGCCACGTTGCTCACGCCTTGCCCTCTGCTGGGTGCTTGCTCACTGCCCTCAGTCTGGCTCCAGCTCCTGCTGGATTGGGTACCCACCCCCTTGCAGGTCCCACAGAAAAAGCCTGGTCCTGCTTGCTGTTGTTCCAGTTTCCTCAGAGCCTGACTTGGCTGCCTGGAAAATAACAGTGCACCCGGCCCACACAAGTCCTGGCTTTCACGCAGGACCCCAGCAAGCAAGCACGGAGGTGTGGAAATTACAGATAATTCATGTGGGAGGAGGCAGCAAGTGTGAGGCATGGATCCAGCCGTTCCCAGAAAAGCAACTCAGAATAATAGGGGGCCTGTGACGGGCTGAACCTGACTCGGTGTCGTACAAACGATGCTGATAATTATATTAAAAGTAGGGCAAATAGAATGTTCTTTGACAACCAACTTTGGGAGCAGGTTGGCAGCTGATGAAACAATTCTTTGCCACGGCTGATGGGAGCATTGTCTGCTGGGAATTCACTGGGGGTGCTGGGGGCTCTGGGGCCTGAATGGGGGCTGGGAAGATAGAGCTGGCAGGATGACCTTGACCCAAGACCTTGCAGGTATTCAGGGGCGGGGTATGTAGATCAGGCTTCTACTGCAGGATAACAAGTTCCCACCAACTTGGCAGTTTAAAATAATGCACATTGATTCTGTCATGGTTTTCCTAGGGCAGGAGTACAGGTGGAGTCCCCTGCTCAGGGTGTCATAAGACTGCAATCAAAGTGTCAGTCAGGTCTGGGGTCTCATCTGAGGCTCAGGGTCTTCTTCCAAGCTTGTCAATAGAATCTATTCCATATGGTTGAGGGGCTGAGCAGTCAGCTTCCGGGACCCCATCTGGTCCTCTCTACAACATGACAGTTTGCTTCTTGAAGGCCAACAGGAGAGAGACTGATGCCTCCGTCTTTGAAGTCTAGACTCTCTCTTAAAGGGCTCATCTGATTATCTCAAATTGTCTTGGGCTAATCTCCCTTTTGACAAATTCAAAGTCAAAGCATCATGTGTGTGTGCTTAGTCACTCCATCCTGTCTGGCTCTCTGCAACCCCATGGACTGTATAGCCTGCCAGGCTCCTCTGTCCAGGGAATTCTCCAGGCAAGAATACTGCAGTGAGTAGCCATTCCCTTCTCCAGGGGATCTTCCTGAACCAGGGATCAAACCCAAGTCTCCTGCATCGCAGGCAGATTCTTTACCACTGAGCCACCAGGGAAGCCCAACAACCTCTGCAAAAGCCTTTCCCCTTTGCCATGTAACTAGCCTACCCAGGAAGGTAGAATCCATTATATTTCTACGTCCTGTCCACATCTGAGAGGAGGGACTTGTGTGGGCTTGTATCCCAGGGCACCTTACAATCCTGTCTACTGAGGTCCCTGTCATCTAGAGACTGAACGTGAGAGATGGGGTGGGAACGACCTATTGACCAAAGATCTCTGAGGTCGCAACCCGTGTTAGTCTTGTTCCATCCAAGGGTCTGGCATGAAATCAGTGCTCAGGAAATATTTTTCAGTGGAATAAGTGAGTCACCAACTCCTACCTCCAATGTACAGGTGGGGAAGCCAAGATTAGAGAAATGAAAGTACTTTTTCAAGACATCCAAGGCAACCGATGGCTAAGTCGGAACAACAATAAGTACTGCCATTAATTGAGCAGTTACTGTGTGCCAGACATCACGTTTGGTTATTTTACCAGCTCCTTAAATTATCATAAAGCTGTGTGATTAGGGATGATGAATACCCAACGTTTACAGATGAAGGGACCAAGTCTCAAGGAGGTGAAGTAATTTTTCCAAAGATGCTGCTGGCACCATCATAAATCAGGACTCAAGCTCGCTCAGCATGATCCCCACGTCCCTGGGGCTCCCTTTTCCATGCTGAGTTGTCTGTGTCTGCAGGTGGGACAGACTGAGAGCAGCAGGAGGAGGCCATTTGTGTGGAGATGCTTGGGAATGCTTGGTCGCCTTCCCCCGTGACTCTGCCCACTGCTCCCTCTTCCTTCCCATGGGGATTAAGTCATCATTGTCTCACACTGGGCCACCCAGAGCCTGACAAGGCAGGGAGGTCTTTCTAATTACTCATAATTAGCAAGCTGATTAGTCCTGTCACATGGGACTGTCTCTGTTAGCGCTCTCCTTTGTGTTCTGGGGACACTTCTCTGGAAAGGAGGGGACCTGTCTGCATAACCAGGGAGAAGAGAATGCAGGGGAATCTGACTGGGATTGGCAATCAGGTCATTCATGACCACAGAGACAAGTATCTCACCAAGCCTACCCCTCCCACCAGATCCCCATGGGAGCTTTCTTTTTTTTTTTTTTTTCCAGATCCAGAGCTCAGAGAACACACACCGTCCATCATGGGAGACAGGACCTGCCTTACTCCACAAGGGAGCATCCTTCCCCAGAGATCCTCATGCATCACTACCTCTCCTTCTGTAAGTGAAAGTTGCTCAGTCATGTCTGATTCTTTGCAACCCCATGGACTATACAGTCCTTGGAATTCTCCATGTCAGAATACTGGAGTGGGTAGCCTTTCCCTTCTCCAGGCCATCTTTCCAACCTAGGGATCAAACCCAGGTCTCCCGCATTGCAGGCGGATTCTTTACCAGCTGAGCCACCAGGAAAGACCCTCCTTCTGTATGGCTCCGGTCAAATGTCACTGCACTCATCATTGTCCGGCTCCTGACCCCAAGTTATAACATAGTAGGTAAGCACAGATTTTGGAGCCAGACCGCTGGGTTCCCATCATGGCTCTGCCACTTGGACAAATTATTAACTTTCTGTGCCTCAGTTCCCTCATTTTTAAAGTGGGACTAAACAGTAGCATCACATTGTTATGACTGTAAATAAGTTAATATATGTAAATCATTCAACTTCCCTGGAGGTTCAGTGGTTAGGACTCCACACTTCCACTGCAGGGGACCTGGGTTAGACTCCTGAAGCTAAGATCTTGCTTGCCATATGATGTGGCCAAAAATAAATAAGAAGAACATTAGAACAGAGTCTAACATAGAATAAATACAATAAAGTGTAAATAATTCCTTTGTTCTTCTTTTTCTTTATAACACTTACCACTATCCACTATGCAACAAATAATACGTTGCATGTTATTTGTCCATTTGTTTAATATTTGTCTCCCCCAAAAGGATGGCAGCTGCTTGAGGGCAGGGCTTTTCTTTGCTCGTTGCTTTATTCCAGCGCCTGTTGAATCAGTGAGTGAATCCTGCCTTCTCTCTTCTCAGGCAGAGTTTCACTTCTCTCCATGCTCTTCAGAAATTCTTAAAGAGAATAAAGATGCAACTTCCATGCCCTCGTCATCTTCTAACCTCTGTCACCTTGATTCATGACCACAGACTTCACTTCTGGAACCACAAGGTGACTCTGTCCCACAGTAACCAAATTCTTCCCTGTGATGAAATGGTCTGAAACTTATGTCATAAAATCCTGGAAGCCTAGACTTCATGGATTCCTAGAATGGACTCCAGGCCTTGGAGAATTCCAGAATGGAACTCTGGAAGCTCAGAATGTAATCTGTGATTTGTTGATAGAACCTAGGAATCTTGGAAAGGACACTCAGAATTTCAGAAGAGGCTCTCAGAACTGGGTCTTTGAGAGAACCCGGTGAGACCAAATGGCCCTGCGTTGTTGACTTCTTTGCAGTGATAAAAACAAGCATAAGTTGTGCTGGTGTTCAGAGCTGAGGGGCAGGGAGAAGGGCCAGGACAGTGGTGGGAAAGGGCTCCCCTGTGAGGGTTGCTAGGCGCTGGCACTGGCTGAGACAATAAGGCTGGCTGGGTAGGTGGAGCCTAAGACTGCATCCTAATGAGGATGCAGGAGGAGAAAGGGAGGGAGGGGATTGGAGCAGCACGCAGGGCATGGGCATGGTCCATTCTAATCCCATTACAGCTGGCCATCCAGCTGCCAGGGCCGGCTGGGCCCCAGGTCTGGCTCTGCCCTCCCATCCAAAGGCAGGCTTGGTCTGCACAGTGCTTGGGGTTCAGACAGGTGCCCTATCCTATTCTGAAGTCCACACCCTAGAGCAGGAGTGTGGTTAGGTTATGAGCCCCAGGAGACCCAGGGCTAAAAGGAGGGAGGTGGCCAGGGGGCAGAGAATGGAAGAACCCCTCAAGAAAATGGATTGAGCTAGGGTAGAATGGTAGACCTAGGGTAGAATATATGGTACTTGATGAGAAATTCTGCATATTAAACAGAGGTTCAAATAATGAGCCCCTAACACTACTTTTACCCTGAATATTGACTCAATCCCAGCAGCCCTTTGACCTGGGCTAGACACTGAACCCTGAACTTCTCTCAAATTAGGCCCCAGTCCCAGTCCCATAGGAAGCCCCTATCCCAGCTACAGGCTAACCTCTAGATTGAGCCCTGATCCCAGCTAAGTGCATGCATGCTAAATCACTTCAGTCTTGTCTGATTCTTTGCAACCCTATGGACTGTAGTTCTCCAGGCTCCTCTGCCCATGGAGTTCTCCAGGCAAGAATACTGGAGTGGGTTGCCACGCCCTCCTCCAGGGGATTGTCCCAACACAGGGATCAAACCTGTGTCTCTTATGTCTTCTGCATTGGCAGGCGGGTTCTTCTCCACTAGTGCCACCTGGGAAGCCCGATCCCAGCTACATTTTCCTCCAAACAATGTTTCATGAGTCTGCAGATCTCTGAAAATAGAATTCACCTCAAAGAATCCAAAAGCCAGGAGGATTCCTTAAACCGTAAAATAGCCCCACACCTCTAAAGCATGCTGGCTTCCAGAAACAGCTACAAAGACCCGGGTTGATCTCCCTCTCAAAGCCCAGAGCAAGTAGACTCTCCCCTTCCTGCTGTGGGAAGGGCTTCAGTTCAGATGTAGTCCTGCTCCAACCTGAGCTCTTTCCAACATGAGAAAGAGAACCTGGAAGGCTGTTGGTGGACCAAACCCCATCCAGACACTGCTGGGGACAGAGATGCAAACTGCGGCATGAAAGCCGGAGGAGCATCGGCAGAGGAGGCCCTGGTGGTGTTGGAGGTGGAGATAGCTGTGGTGATGCTTGCCTGGGTGGTCTTGACAAATGAAGCTGATGCTATCAATACACATTCGTAAGCCTGGTGATAGACACGGGCCTCATGAAGGCCTCCCAACCTCTCTGCTCTCCCCTCAACTGCACTCCTTTCTGCCCTTCTGCCACTCACCATCTTGGCTCTGATTGGCCTTGTTTTAGTGCCTTGGAATAGGTCAATGTTTTTCCTTAATGAGCCCAGCACTTTTGGAGGAGGAACTCTGTAATAATCCAGATAACAATAAATTGGAGTCTGTGTATTCCCTGCTTCTGCTTTTAGCATCTCCAAGGTGGAAAGATAGCTGCCTTCTTCCCATCAACATAGTGCCCAGCAGAACTGGAGGCTCCCCCTCTTAGGCACTTTAAAATGTCTGACACACACACACTGCTCACTCCCAGGAAGATAAGGCAGTGAAAGGACAAATGGACCCACCAACTTCTTGGAGCTGCAGTCACTTGGATGAAGAAGCGAGAAACTGTCACCCATATTCCAGGGGCTGTGGCAGTTCCTCTACTAAGGTCCAGCCTCACCTGGGTCAGATGACCACAAGATATGAGGGTCACAAGGAAAAACCCTCTATCCTCTGGGCAATCTTCCCTGTTCAGTGCTGCACAAAAATCTCTCCACTGAGACTCATTTTCTTCTGGAAGATAGAGGAAATATGCAGTGCAAAGAGCTTTGGTCTGATGAAGAGAGACCTTGCATTCTAATCTGGATCACAATACTGCTCCTAATCCGTACTTCTACCACATAACCTCACATGGTGGGCATCCTGGTTAGGCCACTTCATTATTGCCAGACTTTCCCTTGCCATGCACACCATTAAGCATTAGTTCAGTCCCTAGTTCTAAATGCTAATGGCATTGCCCAGTCATTGTGACATTAAAAGCCCTCCCATGCATACCCACCACTACCCACCTTCTACCCACTTGAGAACTATTCAGAGACATCATCTATGCAGTAACTGCAAAGGGAAGAGCCTCAAACCTGTTTAACCAATATCAGTCCACCACCACCTCCAAGCTATATGAGAGAAGATAAGGAAGACATGTTAAAACTACTGAGGATGTGTTTGTGGTGGGGGCTCCCAAAGGAAGGCACATAGAAAAGGGCACTTGCCCTCATCCCAGACCCATGAAAGGAGCTTGAAAAGACTCTCTTGGAGAGCTTGGCAGTTTTTGCTGAACTTGGATGGCACAGAGACTGACAGCTGACTGCCCAGAGACATGTCCCAGCCCAATGTGTAGGAAGAATTACACCAAAGATTGACCTTATTTATGAAGGATATAGAGCCAGGGAAGGGCTTAAAGCAAGGCATGCTAAACAGAATCATTTGGGCAGCAGGATAGAGGATGCATGAGAGGCAGGGAAACAGTTAAGAACCTACTGAGATAGTCCTGAGAACAGATGATGAAGGGCTGGACTGGACTACGACAGTGGACATAGATGTGAAAGGATAGGAGAGAAAAAATAAGATAAATCAATAGAAACTGTTTGTGAAGACTCCAAGAGACAAGATCCATAAGAGGAGCTTTTGTTATCATTATTGTCTTAAAATACAAAACTTTCTGGAGAGGGAGTATCTGAGTGCCATTACCAGTCATTAACACTTTAGTATAAATTAGCCATTCATCCATGGAGCTGTTGACATTTAGCAAAAGCAGATTTTAAGAAAAGCTGGGGACAATCCTAAGATGGCAGAGGAATAGGACAGGGAGACCACCTTCTCCCCCACAAATTCATCAAAAGAACATTTAAACACTGAGTAAATTCCACAAAACAACTTCTGAATGCCTGGCAGAGAACATCAGGTGCCCAGAGAAGCAGCCCATTGTCTTCGAAAGGAGGTAGGAAAAAATATAAAAGACAAAATAAGAGACAAAAGAGGTAGGGATGGAGCTCCGTCCCGGGAAGGGAGTCTTAAAAAGGGAGAAGTTTCCAAACACCAGGAAACACTCTCACTGCCGAGTCTGTGGCGAGCCTTGGAAGCACAGAGGACAACATAACAGGGAGGAAAAGTAAATAAATAATTAAAACCCACAGATTACATGCCCAACAGTAACTCCCCCAGCAAGCAGCACAGACGCCTGTACCCGCCACCAGCAAGTGGGAGCTGGGCAGGGAGGCGCAGGCTGCATTGCTTAGTGTAAGTATCTGGCCTGAATGCCCCAAACCCAATATGAGCGAACTAACTTGGGCTACCAAACCAGACTGTGGGATAACTACCACATGAAAAGCCAGCCCTAACATAAGACACCGCCAGGCCCACGCACAGAACAAAGGATGAACAGAGATAGCCAGCTGCAGACCATCCCCTCCAGTGACAGGCAGCCAGAGCCAGAGGGGGCAATCGCAGCCCCAGAGAGGCATTATCTACAAAACTGTAAGCAGGCTTCTTTGCTAACTAAGACTTCTTGGGGTTCTGGATGGTCAACATCCGCCTGAGAAGGTGTGCCAGTTTTACACCCAGAAAACCGAGCAGGGAGAAAACCGAGCAGCAGGGATGGGGGAAGCAATAAGTAGCAGCGACCGCACTCGCCAAACACCTCATCACCTGAGCTGCTCGGACCTGGGAACACATGAAAAGATGCTCAACATCACTCATTATCAGAGAAATGCAAATCAAAACCACAATGAGGTACCATTTCACGCCAGTCAGAATGGCTACGATCCAAAAGTCTACAAGCAATAAATGCTGGAGAGGGTTTGGAGAAAAGGGAACCCTCTTACACTGTTGGTGGGAATGCAAATTAGTACAGTCACTATGGAGAACAGTGAGGAGATTCCTTAAAAAACTGGAAATAGAACTGCCTTACGACCCAGCAATCCCTCTGCTGGGCATATACACGGAGGAAACCAGAATTGAAATAGACACGTGTACCCCAATGTTCATCACAGCACTGTTTATAATAACCAGAACATGGAAGCAACCTAGATATCCATCAGCAGATGAATGGATAAGAAAGCTGTGGTACATATACACAATGGAGTATTACTCAGCCATTAAAAGGAATACATTTGAATCAGTTCTAATGAGGTGGATGACGCTGGAACCGATTATACAGAGTGAAGTAAGCCAAAAAGAAAAACACCAATACAGTATACTAATGCATATATATGGAATTTAGAAAGATGGTAATGATAACCCTGTACACGAGACAGCAAAAGAGACACAGATGTATAGAACAGTCTTTGGGACTCTGTGGGAGAGGGAGAAGGAGATGGTGGGATGATTTGGGAGAATGGCACTGAAATGTGTATAACATCATATGAGTCACCAGTCCAAGTTCAATGCATGATACTGGAGCTTGGGGCTGGTGCACTGAAATGACCTAGAGGGATGGTACAGGGAGGGAGGAGGGAGGGGGGGTTCAGGATGGGGAACACGTGTATACCTGTGGTGGATACATGTTGATGTATGGCAAAACCAATACAATATTGTAAAGTAATTAACCTCCAATTAAAATAAATAAATTTATATTTAAAAAAAGAAAACCTGGTAGGGAAAGGCAAAAGAAAAATGTACCACCAGGAAAATGAAAGACCCAAGTGGGAATGAAGCTGGACATCTGGAGAAGGTGATACAGACAGAACAGACTGCTCTGGACAGAAAGTCTAGGGAACAGAGTTTATGTCTCTAACGGATCCACAACTTAGCAGCCCCACGGTCCTGGCAAGTCACCTAACTTCTTGGAATCTTATGTGCCTCGTAGATGATACTATTTATCTCACAGGATTGAGTTCTATAAAGGATCTTTTAAACTGCCAAGCTTCGTGAAGGATTATTATCCCAGCAGGTTGCTGAAAGTTAACTTTGCCATGATCATCCATCACCTTTCACTAAAATGCAGGCAGCCCACTAGCTGTCTTCTTAAAACTAGTTTTTTCCTGTTCCAAAGAAAACTTGAGTAGTCATAAAGGGTGCAAAAGTGAAATGGCAAGAGAAAGACGGAGAGTATTCGTATAGCTAGAAAATGTTACAGCCCCAAGATCTTCTTCCCCATCTACCTAAGGAGAATGATACTGGCTAGCCTCACTATATAAGATAATTCCATGCCTCTAAGCATTTTTAAACAAAGGGGCTATAGTCCTTCTTTTTGCTACCAAGTAGCTGTGATCTTGTTTTGACTTTTTTTTTATTGCCTTGGTTTCCTCTGGGCTTCCCAGGTGTCTCAGTGATAAAGAATCCGCCTGCCAATGCAGGAGACGCAGGAGACTGTGGGTTCAATCCTTGGGTCAAGAAGATCCCCTGGAGAAGGAAATGGCAACCCACTCCTGTATTCTGGCCTGGGAAATGTGATGGGCAGAGGAGCCTGGAGGGCTCCAGTCATGGGGTCGCCAAGAGTCAGACACGACTAAGCGACTGAGCACGGTTTCCCCAGCTGTAAAATGTGAATAATGGCACATGGAGTTGTTTTAAGGAGGAAATGTGTTTCTATGCTTAGTGCCTAGGGTGATGTCTGATATGAGTGAGGCTCTATAAATTGCAGCTATACTATTCTGCCACTGCCACCATCGTGATTGATCCCTAGGCCTCTGGCATTCAGTACATCCCCTATGTGTTTGCTGAACAAGGCTAGTCATGGGTGTAGAGTGTGGTGAGAAGTGTGCCCTATCACCACCATTCCAGCCCCTCCATGCTCACTGTGCTTGCTACCCAGACCCTCAGCTTCCCTGACAATCTAAAGCCTTGAACAGGCCCTTTTGAGAATAGAATTCAGTAGAGAAAATTGTGTTAAGGAGTTCTTCTGGTACCTCTTTCCCAATTCCTCTCATTTAAAGTTGGACACAAGACCAGGACCCCTATTCTTACCACCCCCTGCCCCCACCAAATGATTGCCTTTGTGGCAGCCTTGACCCATGATAACCTCGAACCAAGAGGAGAATCCAATGTTAGTTGATTCAAGTTATACATCTTTCTGGAAGTCCAGGGTCACTATCCAACAGCCTAGTCAACATCCCTGGCCCACCATTTCCAACGCTGCACACATGATCCTAGTCCAATCTGCACCCACCTCCCTGGGCCTTGACTGCACGTTTGGCATTCAGTGTGAGCCAGAAACCTGGGAGTCATTCTTCACACTTTGCCATGCCTCACAATTCACCCAGGCAGCCAACATTTAGTGAGGACTGTTGTGGGTGAGGCAGCATGCCAGGCATGGGGGTCACAACAGTCATTGCCCTCCTGGAGCTTTGGGTCAGATGAGAGGCACCAAAGTTAAGCAATGATCACACAAGTAACATTATCCAGTAACACTGAAATAAAAGAAAAGGGTACAGTAAGCCTAAGTAACGGGTGGCCTGATCTTAGCCACACCGTCCAAGAGGCTTTCCAGAGAAAGAGTCCACTATGTTGGTTCTAAAAGACAAGGTCTGATGGGGCTGGGAGTGGGGGAAGGTAGGGGGTCAGGGTGGGGAGAAAATACTTTAGCAGAGAAAGCAACAAGAACCAGGACCATGAACAGAGACGGAGCCAGCTGCTCTCAGCCCACTGGACTGAGACCAGTATGGCTGGAAGATAGAGAGCAAGGGAGAGAGGCTTGATCTGAGACTAGAGAACCAGGTGAGATCATGAGGGCCTCTGGGACTTGTCCTGAGAGCAATGGGAAGCTGCTGAACAGATGATCTGGTCTCATTTGCTTTTAAACCATATCACTCATTTGCATTTAAAACCAGGCTGGAGGATGTGAGGAGACCCACTAGAAGGCTCTTGGAATCGATGAGGTAGGAGAATATGAGTTGGACTAAGGGGATGGTGGAAGAGGAAGTGGAGGAGCCGGAGACCATGAGCAAATGAAATCAATAAGATACATTTCCCACTTTTCCTTGTAGCCAGGCGTGGGCCTGTGTCTAGATTCAGGCCAATGGGATGTGAGTAGAAGTGATGTGAATGACATCCAACTTGTGCCCTAAAGGGCCATGACCTCCCCTTCCCCCTTGCCCCTTCCTGATGGCTGGGATTGGGACATGACAGTGGGAACTAAAGAAACCATCTTGGACAAAGAGAAGAAATCTGCTTATGCTGGAGAGCAAAGACTCGATTGAGAGGGAGACGGGGCCTCTGGTGATTGTGGAGTGGCCATGCCAGCCCTGAGTTTTCCACCCACCCTTTTATGTAAGCTTTATTTTGTCTGGTCACTGCTATTTGGGTCTCTGTTACAGCTGTTGAATCATATCTTCATAGAACGACAGGTCAGACATGAAGAATATGGACAGGAGAGACAGGGCTGCCATCCGGTCACTGGCTTACACCACTGGATGGTGTGGGTCAAGCTCACTAGGACAGGGTCCTGGGGGAGAAACAGGCTTCAAGGTGGCACGAGGTAGGATTTGTCCATATTGTGAATGTAACTTGGGCAAGTTATTTCCTGGAGGAAACAAAAAGAGATGTCCAGGGAGCAGGTGGGAAACTTAGAAGAAAGATCGGAGTTGGAAGAAAGTATGATCAGAGAATGAATTTGTGGTTCTCAGCCCTTACCACACAAGGGCATTTGACAAATTCAGATACCTGGGCCCAACCCCAGAGATTCTGCTTTGTTCAGTCTGGGACAGGGCTTGGCATCAGTGTCTTTAAAAATCCCCTCTGGTGGTACTAACGTGCAGCCAGAGATGAGAACCAGTAGTGTGGATGGTAATGAAGCTGTGGGAATGGATGAGATGGCCAAGGGAAGAAGTAGAGAATGACAAAAGAATCCATCTTCCAGTCCCATCAATTCAAGGCCCTCTCACACCACCTGGACCCACTGCGAGAGGCGAAAGAACAGACAGCACAGAGCAACTGCCCAGCCGTCTCCACCCCAGTTCTTCCACGATACAAGGCAAGGAGAGGCAAAGAGGAGACGCAATAGTCCTCTTAATGTCACCAGGCTCTGGAGTGACAAAACGGATCCTCCTCTCTCCCTCCCTCCCTCCCTCTTGGGGTTGCCTGGCTGCCACTCAGGAAGCTGCTCCAGTCCTCACAGCTGAGTTGGCCAGAAGCTGCAAGGGAGGAATTCCACCTTCCCTGCTGGGGTGGAGGCCCTGCCCCCGGGAACTCCACCAAGGCTGTCACCAGAGCTGGGCTCCCTGTCTGCAGGGCCCAGCTGCCTGTGCTGTGAGCTCACACACAGGGAGCACTCTGGGTATCTACTGCTCCCTTTCTTTCCAGCCATTTTGTTTTTCTGAACCTCTGATTTCTCTTCTATAAAATAGCCTAGTTCTACTCATTCCTACCAAGACAGTAAGTTTTTGGTGAGCATCAAAGCAGCCAGTAATGAAATTATAAGGATTTATGAATACCTTTCATCTCCCCACCTCTGCTGCTCTCTAGGTTTGGTGGAAGACAGAGGGAGTGAGGGAGGCAGACAAAGAGAGGAAGGGGACCCCAGTGCTTACAGAAGAACAACTCTGACTTCGTGAAAACCATGAAGCATTTGGTCAGGAGGAGCCTGCAGTTCAGGAGGGCAGAGGTCATGATAGGAAGTCCCCCAGAAGGATGTCCCAGCTGCAGCATTGTCTTGAAATCAAACATGTTTTTCCCTCCTCTGGGTCCCCCACAGCATGTGACAACCCATGTTTGTCCTGGGAAGTCAAGGTGGAAGGTGGCAAGGATCACCAGACCCATTTGAATATCAGTGCTACCAACCTTTGATTATGTGACGCTAAGCAAGTTACAAAGCACTTATCCTTCTGAAGATGCTTCTTCATCTACAAAACACCTCACATAAGGCTTAGACCATCACAATAGCCAATAGTAAATATTAGCTATGTTTGCTGTTGACAGATTCAACAAACGTCAGGAAATTGTGAGTGAATCAGGAAAAGGCCTGACTCAGTAGCTGCCTATCGGTTCCTCTTTTTCCTTTATATTAATCACGTAACTGTTCAGTGTGGTACAAATGTAAAGTCTGAGGACTACGAGTTCCCTGTAACCAGGAGATTTCTGGCAATATTATGGGCTGGCAGGAAGAGGGCTTACTGATCCAGCACCTGAAATGACCATCTCCAAGGTGAGAAATCAGTTACTCCACCTGGGGTGTCCAGAGAAAATGTGAAAGCTCAGACACACGACCAGGAAGTATTGCCTGACACAAGGGAGGGTCCATGGGGAATAGCTTGTGAGTGGGGAAGGAGCCCCCTGGGCAAGAGGCAGTGGGGATGAGAGTGGCGGTGGCAAAAGCAGGGCAACTAGGAAATGTTCCCCAGATGAGTCAGTAGACAAATGAACGGGGTGATGGAGCCTGGATAGCTCATGCTGAGCCCCTACCCTGGTGCTGACAGGTTGTCCAGCCACCGTCTTTGACCGTTGATGCACCCCTGGGGCTGGGGTGGCCTGTGCTGCCCTGTGGGAGTTGCTCTCCCTGTGCCTGGACTGGGCCACTCCCTGGAACCCTGAGTTGGGAGGCTCTCCCAGGGCCAGCTGCAACCCCAGCCCCCATTCCCACACTCAGGCCTGTGGCAGGGCCTGGGTGACCTGAAGGAGTGCTCCCTGCATCCTCCTCCAGATTCTGCTCTGCTTGCCCTCTCCATTCATTGCTCTTTCTGCTCCCAGAGATGGTGAGTTAGGGTCCCGGATGTAGGTCATGTCTCCTTGCCCTCTGCCTCCGCCCTGCAGGGTATCCCCTGCTTCCATCACTCCGCACCTGGCCTGCCTTCTCAGTGACCCAGTCTCCTCCTCTGGATACAGAGCCCACCACAGTGAAGTGCCTCAGTGGAATCTCGGGGGTTCTCAGAGAAGACACCCAGGACCCACCTGAGCCCAGTGTCCCTGAGGCCCTCTGGTGTTGCAGGCACTTCCAAAGGTCTGCGCCAGTGAGCTTGTGAGCTGAGCAGCAGGTTGAATCTGGTCTCCGCGGTGGCCGGACTCAGGAGGTTGAGGGGAGGCCGCTACTGCCTGGTTGACTTGAAGCCCTGGGAGCTGTTGATTGAGGCTCCTGAAATGTCTGGCACATGGACAGAGCTCAATTAGCATTTGTTGCATCAGTTATATACCCAAAGGACCTTAAACACCATCGATCCAAACTCCCTCATTTTACAGACTGAGCCAGGGAATCACAGAGCAGCACTAACCCACTGGGACCAGGAGGTAGGGCCATGGTGCCCTCGCATCCCTGCAGAAGGCAGCTCCCCTCACACTTTACACTCAGAGCCACAAAGCTCTCCTCTGGCAGGACATGCTCTTGCCCACCTGACCGTGGGTAGATCCACTCTAGGTATGAGCTCTGATGGTGCCCTGAAGACTCCCTCCTGCCCAGGACATCCTGCTGACCAGATGGCCTGCCCTCAGCCCCAGAGGCACGGACATGGATGGTGGAATCTCAGACAGAGCCCTGCTCTCCTGGCAATATCACCTCCTCTGGCCAGGCCCCTTGGGTGTGAGCTCCAACCAGGAGATCCAAGCCACTCAGCAGAAGCTGAAGCAATCAGACTGCAGAAATCTATGAAAAAGAATGGATTTTTTTACTGCACTCAGAGTCTTTAATTTCCTGTGTTTGCCCCCAAAGGAGTTTTTCATCGACAAAGCACTTGGTTCTGTGGGCAATGCGGTTGAAGAGAAGCTGCTGATGAAGAGATTAGTGACTGGAGACATGCAGGGGCTAGTGCACTGGGGAGATGGCGCTAATGAAGCCGCAGGAGAGCCCAGACTAGGCGTGGGCTCCAGGTGGGGGCTGCCCAAAATGTCCAGGGTGGGCACACTGAGAACAGAAGCCAAGTTGGGCTGTGGTCAGCAGCCAGGTGCCAGCAAGGAGGTTGCCAAAGCAGAAACAAGTGCTCTTGAGAACAGATTCCTGGACACAGAGAATTTTCAAATCAACTGAGACAGTGGGAAATAAGGCTGGGGGCCAGAAGCTTCTAGAACAAGAGACAGGACACTGGAAGCTCAGATCAGTTTCTATCTGTAAATCCCCATGTGTCCTGAACTCCAAACTCTGGGCTCCGAGCTGAATTTATGGGCTATTGCAAAGAGGAGCAAAAGTAGCAGGAGTAGCCCAGGAGAGACGGGCTGATGGATTTATGAGGAGGTGGAGAGGAAAAGAAGCATCTCCTGTCTCCAACCATAAAAAAAGATGTGTATGAGGGCATCTGCTCAGCTTAGCCACCAAGAACTGTTAGGCTAACTTTGAAGCCCCTAGGGTTATAGTCAGGCATAAGGGAGGACTTCCTGGTTGCCAAACAAAATGAGCTGTCTGGGTCCCACTCCCACACCCCAGGGCCTGCCTCTCACTTTAGCTGGGTGCACTTGGAGTGGCCCCTCCCTGATCTTTTCAGGAACCAGGGATGTCTAGTTCTGGAACTCACCATGGTTCTGGCCAGCCTGCAGGGCTTCAGCTCATGGGTGAGCCCAGTCTCCAAGATGTCCTACCTTGGGCCAGTGAGTTCTCCTCCTGTCTTTCTCCGACCACCCAGAAGCTCCCAGGCTTCCAGGTCAGCCTGATAACACTCTTTCTGAGACATTTTCTTTTCCTGCCTAGTTTACCCCTGCCTCACTTGCTTCTCTCTCTTAGCCTCCTGTTGGGGCTCCTTCTCCACATTCCTCCCTCAAATGTTGGTGTGCTTCAGGCTCCATCCTAAGAAACCCTCTCTATGTGATCACATTGCCCCCTATGGCTTTAAATTCCATTTTTCTACTGCTGACCCCCAGTTGTGTATCTCTACCCCAAATGTCTCCCTGTAAACCCCCTGCTTTCTTGATATCTACAGTTGGATGTCTACAGTCATCTCAAGCTTAGCCAGACCACTCAGGACACATGAGTCCACTTATATGCCTGCTTCCTCCCCCAACTTCCCCAACTCAATGATCAGCATCACCCTCCACCTGCTGTTCAAAGCAAACCCCGTGAATCAGCTCTACACTTACTCCCTGTGAGCCCTTGGGCAAGTTAATTGACCTATTTGAGCCACAGCTTTCTCACATGGAAAATGAAAATAATAACAATATATCCCTGATGAAGTCATTACGAAAATTAAGTCAAATGGTATATGTAAAAAAGAATAGTGCTTGGCACATAGGAAGCAATTAATATCATCACTGTCCAACTCAGCACCACCCAACAGAAACATAATAACCTGAGCAACAAACAGAATTTCTATATATGATTTAAAATTTTCTACTAGCCGCCTTATAAAAGATAAAAAGAAGTGGAATTCGTTTTAATGTTTTATTCAACCCACTATATGTAAAATATTATGATTTTAACATATAATCAACTTTAAAAGATGAATATTTTATGTTATTTTTTGTACTATTTCTTAAATCCAGTGTGTGTTTTACACCCCCAGCATATCATCTAGAACTATCCCATTGCAATGGTCTAAAGCCCTGTATGGCCAGTGGCTGCCGCGTGGACCCATGAAGGTCTAAATAGTCTCAAGGTTTCCACTTTTCCTCCATAGCAGAGTTTTTCATCCTCTGCACCATTGATATTTTGGGGGCAAGTGGTGGAGACAGAATTTGAACCCAGAGTATGTATACTTTCTATACATACTCGCTGGAAATGCGAGTCAGGGGCCCTGGATTATCCAAAAAGAACAGCAGCCCTGGGGAGCACACCCTCAGCACTACTGAAATTTGGGGGCAGACAGTTCTTGGTTGTGGGGACTCTCCTGTGCCTTGTGGGATTTTTCACAGCATCCCGGACTTCCTGGGGCTTCCCCGGTGGCTCCGATGATAAAGAATCTGCCTGGAATGCAGGAGACACGGGTTCAATCCCTGGGTGGGGAAGATCCCCTGGAGAAGGGAATGGCAACCCACTCCAGGATTTTTGCCTGGGAAATCCCATAGACAGAGGGGCCTGGTGGGCTACAGTCCATGGGGTCGCAGTGTCGGACGTGACTGAGTGACTACACTTTCTTTCTTTTCTGGCCTCTAGACCTAGAGCCAGAAGCAACCTCACTCCCACCTTCCTTCTTGTTACTCAGGCCTCAGTGTATGGCTCTATGGAGACTGTCAGACATCTGTACCCACCTCCAAGCTCCCACTGTTCTTCACTCACTCCCCATCCCTGGAGTGTAAGTCTTTGCAAGCTGCCTGATGTTTTCCTGGGTTGCTGTCATCTGTTTCTTCACTCTGAAACGTAAGCTTCGGGACCACAGGGACCTTGTCTGTCTCAATGACCACTGTCCTCCCAGCATCCTGAGGGGAGCCAGGCAGAGTAAGTGCTCTCAGCTAGGACTGAAGGAACCAATGCCCTTTCTGACCCAACTTCCAGGCCTCACTTCAAGTCCCAACCCTTCCCCACACAGCTGTGCCAGGAACCACCCTTGACTCTCCAAGGGGTTGGTCGAAGCATTACTGCCTCTCCAATTGCTGCTTGGCCAGCTGCTCTGGATGGCAATTCAGGTTCAGCCCTGAGCAATGACCACCTGCGCACGTGGCAAAGGGAGAAATCCATGCACTGCAGGGCTAGGTCTGCCAAGAGAAGGAGTCTTTCCCTAATTCACACAAAGGGGCCACAGGAGCTGGCAGTATCTTGACCTAATGCTGTCAGCTGCCCAGTCCCAGGGGAACTCTCCATAACAGCAATGTCCCTTCTCATGCCCCAAGCCTGGCCAGGACCCAGGGAACTCAGCCTGGGTGGAAAGCCTGCCTCCGTGCTCTGAACCTGGCAGTCTGCTGGGCGTGGGATGGCACCTCCTTTCCTGTCCTTGTCTTGAGGGTGCTGGAAGGTCGCTGCTCCCGCCACCCCAGCTATTCACATACCGAGGCAGCCATCTGCAGAGCTCTCTCCTCTCTGTCCATCCCCCTCTGGTCCCAACTCCCCGGGCCAGCGCAAACTTCCACACCTCCCTGAACGGGAGTGGGATAGTGGCCTTAACGCATGGGTGACTCTAAGAAACAGGTGTCTGGCCCCCAGAGCCTGCCAGTCCGTGGATTAGCAGCTAGGAGAAGGTTTGTCACCAGCGGTGTTGAGTGAGGAGCAGAGGGTGGCTTCTGGACCTTGGAGCAAATGCTCCTGGAGGCTTTGTCTAGTAAATGCCATGGAGAGATACACCCTCTGCTGTCCTGCTGGGGCAGCTGTCCGAAGACTGTTCAGGGCCCATCCCTAGGCCTCTGATATCCCAACTGGACTCTTGTCTCAGGCCATTAATGTCTGAAGGGCTACAGATTGGTCCCCACTCCTTTGATATATGGGGAAACTGAGATTCCAGAGTGTTCTAGAAAGCAGGGGTCACTAAGAGGGCGGTGTTAGGAGGATGAGGTAGGCGGAAGGCAGCGCAGCCTCTGAGACGCTTTCCCAGGCCCCCTGCCCCGGCGCCGCCCCTCTCGACCCTGCTCAGCCTTTGTCCGATTTGCTCCTGTGACAGCTGGGGAGGCTGGGCCTCGCCCTGGCTCCTGCCATCAGCCATCTCAGTGAGGCACTAAAGATGTGTGCAGAGAGCCAACCCTCAGCAGCAAGCTTGGCAGGCAGCTCGGTGTTGCCTTGGAGACCACGGAGGAGAGTTGCTTCACACGGCTACCGAGGGCCAATGGCTGCTGGTCCCAGAGGTACCTCTCCAGGGGGCCACGGCCGCAGGGACGCCGTGCAAGTCCCTCCTCCACATGCAGGGGCAGATGGGGAAACTGAGGCGCCGATGGTGGAGGACCTGACAGGTTGACACACTGAGGGTCACTGGTGGGGGAACCAGGACAGAGCAAGGGGCCCTGCCCCTCAGCCTTGGACTGTACAGAGCTCCAGGGCCACAACCCAGCAACACACAGCCAGGGTGTGTACTGGTCTCCACGGCCAGGTCTCCCATTTGCATCCTCGGGAAAGACCTCAGGCTTTGTTAAAGGTCCCCACTAAACCTCGCTCCCTGGGACTGCCGACATGTGCCCCGACAGAGTCTGAGGAAATCTCCCAGTTCTGGATGCCCTGGAAGTGAATACACAAACACAGAGATGTAAGCTGGGCCCCGAGAGGGGAGCCAGAGAAGGGGTGGTGAGATGGGGGCAGCGGGACCTTGAAACCAGTCAAGTCCACCCCCTTCCTTCCACACAGAAGGAAATCAAAGGGTATGTTGGGTTGAGGGGAAAGTGCAAGCCTCTGAGAAAGGCTGTATGGCCAGGTTTGCCTCCTTAAAGCTGGTGAAGCAGCTATGCAGCCTCCCACAGACCTGCAGAGACGAGGCTGAGTTCGCCATCCTCAGGGTATATACGGTTGCTTTGCTGAAGGTGATTCTAAGATAGCCATCCTCAGCCCTGCTGTGTTCAGTACTCAAGCTCTCCAGGCAAGTGCTTAGCTGTGCCGAGCAGGGCCTGGAGCCAACCCTCAAGCAGCAGAGTGGCTCATCCCTGGCCTGCTCATGGAGACCCCAAAGCTGGCAGGTGTCCCTCTTGCCCCCCAGTTCATGGGTCCATGAAAATTCCTCTCAGGGTTGTAGGGGCACATGGGTGGGGCCATCAGCAACGGATGTCTTCCCAGAGAAGGGGAGGGAGAGGGGGCATCAGGTGCTTCCCTGCAGGAGGTCTGAAAAGACCTGGCATAGCTCCAAGCATAGATCTAGATGGATGTCTTTTCTTGGAGGAAGGGGTGGCAGGACTCAGGCAGGCTCTGGGGTTCACATAACTGAGCTCATTGCCCTGCAGCCCCTCCTCCGTGGTGCAAACAGAAATCCCCTCCTGCCCCAGGTTGTCACCCAGACAGCAGCATCATCTGGTTCCTCAGAGCTGCCTGCAGCCCGGGGCCTCCCGCCCCCAGCCCCTGCCTGCTGCCTGAGCTGTCAGCCTGACTCCCAAACAAGCTGATTATCCTCATCTGGGTAAAACAGAACTGCCATGCCTGAAAAGAGGCCTGTCTTCTTAGTGAGAAGTAATCTGAGGGAATCTCTCGGCTCTGATATGCAGTACGAAGTAAATGATCATCTGTTTAGCTTGGCTTTCTCCTGACACAAGGGCAGGTTTCCATATATATTACGTCCTCCGAGAAGACTTCCAGGCCTAGGCTGACTCTACCCAGGCTCACCACAGCTTTCTTTGGACCCTCTCAAGGCCTGCGATGAACTTGCAGTCCATATTCCCCTGTGCAGTCCTACAACTTTGGTCTGTATATCAAGAAATTCCTCCAGGAAGAATTCTGATCCGGTTGAATAGGGAGATCTAAGTAGCTGGTGGGGATGGAGCAGAGTTTCAGGCTTGCCTCCTTTTGGGGAAGAAAACTTCGCAATTTAGGCCTTCGTTCAGTCTACAAAACACCCTTCATAATTCCCCACCCCTCCCCTTGCCCATGAGCTCCCTGCGCCTGGCATGCCCTCCAACCTGCCTGTCCTACCAAAAAGTCTTCTATCAAAGCTGTCTCTCAAACCCCAACCAACCAAAACAAAACAAAACCTCCACCATCTCCAGCTTAAAGGGCCCTCAGCCCCCATTAATAGCTACACTTGGCACGGTGTTCAGTTGAAAGGACATCTTCACCCGGCTTCCTCCAGGCCTAGAGCTCCTGTAGGCAGAGATTATATCTGCCCAGGACCCAGCCCAGGGGCCAGACACAATTCTTGTCCAAGTGCTCAGTGAATGAAAATGAAAGTTTCTGATGTCTCACCAGATTTCTCCACTTGCTCCCATCTCTATTAGCTCCTGGTGCTGCCACTGCCAACTTCTCCCCAAACTCTGAAAGGAACCTTGTGTGATGCATTACCCAGGGTTCTCCTACCTGTTCTTTTTGAGAGGGGAACTAGTATTTTCCAAATGCCTCTTCCAGCATGCCAGGTAAAGTGGTAAGCATTTCACACATTGATTTGATCTAACACTCACAGCACCATGGTATGTTTGGTATAATGCTCCCCATCTTACAGCTGCAAAAACTGAAGCTCAGGAAAGAAACAGAACTGCCTTAGTGGCAGAGTAAGGATCTGAGTTCCAAACCTCTTGCTTATGGGGCCAGGACACTTTCCTCTATATTCAATCAAGGTTCTAATGACCAAGCCTCGGGCAAGAAGTGCTGCCCCTGGGACAGCTCACCCCACAGCCCCTCCTTCAGGGTAGACGCCCCACCTGAGCCCGTGGGAACCCAGTCAATCACCATCATCAGCTGACTGTTAGCAGCATTTACCACCTGCCAAGTGCAATGCTAAGGGTTTTGCATGAACTGATACATGAAAAATTTCATAATAGCTCTTTGAGGTTTGTGCTTTTATAATCTTCACACTCAGATGAGGAAACTGAGGCACAAAGATGTGAGCAAACTTGTCTGAGGTCATAGATATTAAGTGGCAGAATCCACAGTCTTAATAGCATTTGGGCCAAAGACACAGGAACTATGACTATGTCTCTGCTCTGCAGCTAGCCAGAATGATGCCCTGGTGGTGTCTGCCTTACTGCCCCCCTCCCCAGTCTGTCTGCAGCTTTTGAGGGAGGACCCAGAGTCTGCCACCCTCTCTCCCCCAACACCCCACCCACACTGTGAGCTTAGCAAGGGCAGGGACCAGATTCATCCTTTTATTTCTTCCCACGGGGAAAAAAAGGAGCATAATGATTTTACATATGCATTGACGACCTTCACTCTGCCTGCTTCCAAAGCAGATGTAAGATGGTTTAGAATATTGAGATGCATAATTAGGACAATAAAATTATTCTTTAAAACAGAGCTGTTGGAATCCAATCAGCAGTCAGGAAGATGGAGTTCTCTCAGGCAGCTGGAGGCCCCAGGCTGGGATGCAGGAACCGGGGTTCATGTCCTCGGCTTTGCCACAAACAACCTCATGCAGATCGTTCCTCCTCTTCAAGTCTCGGCGTGCCTATCTGTAAACCAGGGAGGCTGAACATATCATGCAGAGATTGAAGCTGATACATACGGCTTTTCAGACTGCTACCTGGAGTTGCAGATGTTAATCAGAGACACTCCAGGGGCTGCTGTGGGGTCAACAGGGACCCCAGCCCCTCACCCCCCAGGGCAGTCACTGTGACTACTTTCATGTACTTGAGCCGCTGCTAAAAATGTTTGAAAACCCACACCAGGCAAGACATTTTCCAAGTCTCCATATTTAAAGCTCCCAACCTCTCTCCATGTTGCCAGACCACCTACCCACAGCAAGCCTCCATTCTGGGCATAGCTTGGTATTTCTGATCTTGTTGAGCCCAAGATGGGAGATATGAGTGTCCCTTAGGGAAGCAGCTATAGTTTGGAGCTATCTGGCAGAGGTTGCTGAAATAGAAGCAAAGGGACTTTGGATCTCTTTGGATAAGAACTCACCCTGTGCCTCTAAGACCCGAGCCTTGTGTGTTGGTCCCGGGCCACAGGTTTCAGGGGCCTCCTCACCACCTCCGCCCAGCTCTGCAAGGCCTCCATGCTGCAGACCAGTGCCAGGGACACAGTCTCCTCCAAGAGATCACGTCAGACACAGGCCGGCAGCGGGTGGCCCAGATAAGCTCCTGTTCACCAGTGGGCACTGGATGTTCCAGCCACAGCAGCTTCAGAGATGACTCAGCCACTGCCCAGACCGCCAGGCACCCCCATGTGGACCTCAGGAGCTGTGCCTTCAGCTGCCCAACGCCCCCGGTGCTGGCTGCTTCCCTCAGCCATCGGGCGGGTGACAGAGACCATCCGCTCTCCCAGCCAGGGTCCCAATAGCCAACTGATTAGTACTCTTTGTCACCTCAAAACTGGGCCCAGCCGATGCCTGCCCCCATAGTCTATTCACTCCCTCACAAGGCCAGGAAGGCTTGTTCATGCTGTAGGAGGTCAGAACTGCAGCACAAAATTCAGGTTCAGTCTGCATGGTACTTCTGCCCCCTTGGGATGGGGGAGCTCTGGGGCCCCGGAGTGGGGTGCAGGAACTGGTAACACACTCAGGCCCAGGGTGGCCTCGTCTTCTGGCTCTGAAAGTGTGAGGCAGGGAGGAAAGGGACTAGGAGGGCTGAGAAGACAGATGGCCGAGACCCGGGAAACATGGGCTAGGAGAGGGAGAGATGCTGGTTCATCAGCTGCCTCTTCCTGTGAGCACAAGATGGAGGGCATCCCTGGGGCTTTGGGGGCCCACAGTAATGCACCCTGCATTCCTTCCAGGACAATTTGCAGAACCAGTGGGATCCAGCCACAGCAGGAGTGACTTGGCTTCTGGAACACGGGCTCTGCCGTCAGCTGACCCCATGCTGCAACCCACACCTCACTGTACTCCCCTTGGCAACACGGATACCTATGACTCTGACCCTGAACTTCCTTAACTGCCCCCCCATTGCCACTACTCCTCTGCTCCCCCATTAGATGGTGGTGGCCCTGGGCTGTGTCCCCACCCCCTTCTCACTCTGCAGCAGCACTTTTAGTCATAGCACAGTCTCTGTGGGAAGGGTTAGAGATGTCCCCAATGAACTCTGATACTCCTACTGTACACCCACGCTCACCCCACTGAGCACCACCCTGTATCCCAATCTATTTACCAATGAGAACAAATCCATCATTTGAGCCCCACTCCTATCTATCCAGCTATCTATTGGGCATCTCCACATTGATGCCTCACAGATACTTGGCAGTCAGCCAGTCCAAACTCCAGCTCATCTCTGCATTCTCAGTCCTTGTAAATGACCTAATTGCCCAAATCAGAAACCTAGTTAAGAATTAGCCTCTTCTACATAGATCACAGAATACCCAGAAGAACTGTACAAAAAAGACCTTCACAACCCAGATAATCATGATGGTGTGATCATTCATCTAGAGCCAGATATCCTGGAATGTGAAGTCAAGTGGCCTTAGAAGCATCACTACGAACAAAGCTAGTGGAGGTGATGGAATTCCAGTTGACCTATTTCAAATCCAGGAAGATGATGCTGTGAAAGTGCTGCATTCAATATGCCAGCAAATTTGGAAAACTCAGCAGTGGCCACAGGACTGGAAAAGATCAGTTTTCATCCCAATTCCAAAGAAAGGCAATATCAAAGAATGCTCAAACTACCGCACAATTGCACTCATCTCACATGCTAGTAAAGTAACGCTCAAAATTTTCCAAGCCAGGCTTCAGCAATATGTGAACCGTGAACTTCCTGATGTTCAAGCTGGTTTTAGAAAAGGCAGAGGAACCAGAGATCAAATTGCCAACATCCAATGGATCATGAAAAAAGCAAGAGAGTTCCAGAAAAACTTCTATTTCTGCTTTCTTGACTATGCCAAAGCCTTTGACTGCATGAATCACAATAAACTGTGGAAAATTCTGAAAGAGATGGGAATACCAGACCGCCTGACCTGCCTCTTGAGAAATCTGTATGCAGGTCAGGAAGCAACAGTTAGAACTGGACATGGAACAACAGACTGGTTCCCAATAGGAAAAGGAGTACGTCAAGGCTGTATATTGTCACCCTGCTTATTTAACTTCTATGCAGAGTACATCATGAGAAACGCTGGACTGGAAGAAACACAAGCTGGAATCAAGATTGCTGGGAGAAATATCAATAACCTCAGATGTGCAGATGACACCACCCTTATGGCAGAAAGTGAGGAGGAGCTAAAAAGCCTCTTGATGAAAGTGAGAGAGGAGAGTGAAAAAGTTGGCTTAAAGCTCAACATTCAGAAAATGAAGATCATGGCATCTGGTCCCATCACTTCATGGGAAATAGATGGGGAAACAGTAGAAACAGTGTCAGACTTTGTTTTTTTGGGCTCCAAAATCACTGCAGATGGTGACTGCAGCCATGAAATTAAAAGGCGCTTACACCTTGGAAGAAAAGTTATGACCAACCTAGATAGTATATTCAAAAGCAGAGACATTACTTTCCAACTAAGGTCCGTCTAGTCAAGGCTATGGTTTTTCCTGTGGTCATGTATGGATGTGAGAGTTGGACTGTGAAGAAGGCTGAGCACAGAAGAATTGATGCTTTTGAACTGTGGTGTTGGAGAAGACTCTTGAGAGTCCCTTGGACTGCAAGGAGATCCAACCAGTCCATTCTGAAGGAGATCAACCCTGGGATTTCTTTGGAAGGAATGATGCTGAAGCTGAAACTCCAGTACTTTGGCCACTTCATGCAAAGAGTTGACTCACTGGAAAAGACCCTGATGCTGGGAGGGATTGGGGGCAGGAGGAGAAGGGGACGACAGAGGATGAGATGGCTGGATGGCATCATGGACTCGATGGTCGTGAGTCTGGGTGAACTCCAAGAGTTGGTGATGGACAGGGAGGCCTGGCGTGCTGCGATTCATGGGGTCACAAAGAGTTGGACATGACTGAGCGACTGAACTAAACTGACATAGATCACTCCTATTCTGATCTAATCCAACTAGTCCTGTCCCTCATTTACATTAGAAAGGCACTTTGTTTCTCTTTTCTGAACATAAGGAATTGCACAAGCCAGGGACTGTTACCTTCTACCAGTTGCAACATCTTCCCTACAGGTACCAGGCCTCTGGGCTTCCCTGGTGGCTCAGAGGTTAAAGCGTCTGCCTCCAATGCTGGAGACCCAGGTTCAGTCCCTGGGTTGGGAAGATCCCCTGGAGAAGGAAATGGCAATCCACTCCAGTATTCTTGCCTGGAGTTTCCCATGGACGGAGAAGCCTAGTACGTTACAGTCCACGGGGTCGCAAAGAGTCGGACACGACTGAGCAACTTCACCTTCACCTTCACCAGGCCTCTACTCTCCGCCACTGTCCCACCAGGAATTGAATGAGTTTTGCCACCTGTTAATCTGACCAAGCCATCCCCTTGCTCTAAAATCCTCAGTGGCTCCCTATTTTCCATTGCACACCTAACTCTCTCTGCCATCAGCTTCCAGGTCTGTTTTCTCTTTCCTGACTTATTCTCCTGCCAAACTTCCTTGATCCAATCAAGTGACGTTTTCCTTCACCTTCCTCCATCCTTTCTCGGTTTATTCTCAACTTTTGCCCCAACTCATGTTGCAAGATTATAGCTTTCAATGAGGCTCTTCTGTCTCAGTCCAAGTCTTCAAAGACCAGCTCTATCCACCCTCTTAGAGGAGTTTCCCAACAGCCTCAACCCCCATGGCCCTCCCTTCTCTGAACTCCCATGTCCCAAAGGGCTGAGCTCTCCCCTCCAGCCTGGCTCTCACGTCAGCCTGAGCTCTTCTCTGACTGACACGCTGGTGAGGCTGGTCTCCCTACCAGCCACGGGCTTCCTGAAGGATAGGTCACAGGTCTCCATCCCAGTGTTTCCAGGAGGCCAATAAAGTGAAGACCAGGACTTAGAGGACGGAGTGTAGACCAGGGTCTCCTTCAACATTCTGAGGGACCACTCGTGCCCTCCATCTTTCCTTGGCCTGGACAACTACATTTATTGTTCTCAGAGGAAACCTCTGGGATCCCAGTGGTCTTGGATGGGTTTTACATCACATCTTCTTGGGGGAGCAGTTTGGGAGCTCAGGTCTTGCAGCTGGGAGCCTGGGTATAAGTCCTCTGACTCCTGGCATTTACCTCCTCCCCAAACATGGACCTGGACCTGGGACTACTACCTTCTGAGGCCTTGGCAGTGCAAACATCAATTCAGAAGCTGCTATCTTCCTCCCTGATCCTGATCATCCCTCCCCACCCTCCCTTCTCCTAAACTGTAGGCGGAATGCTCCAGACCATTTCAGTCCAATTTTCTCCTCAAATAAACAGGTGATTGTGGCAGGGAGATCTGAGACCTGCTGTTCAGAATCAGCAGGGAGCGGTATGTGGGACACATGGAGAGGGCTACTGGGCAGGGATGAAGCAGAAGCCCCTCCTCTTCCTCTTGCTCTTAACGCTAGATACCCCTGTCCCCTTCCCAGGCAGGAATCTAGAGGAGTCCTCCCTGCTGTCCCCAGCAGGGCCTGTGACCCTAAGCAAACACCTACCTTCCCCAAGCCTCAGTCTCCTCATCTGTATAAGGGGCATTTACATCTTCTTCAAAGGATTAAGTGAAGATTGGAAATAATATAAAAAACCAAGGAGGAGGCCATTGGAATTATTGGAAATTATTAGCTTTCCCATCCATCATCAGCTTGAGTTCTCTCACCATCCTTGGCAGGCAGTCTGAGCCAGGGTCATTCTCTCCCTTTTGGTGGATATGATCACCAACATGCAGATGTTAAATGTTTGCTTGTTGTCCCAAGTCCATTCAGAGAGCCTCAAGTAAAAATAGCACATATTTATGGAGACCTTATGCTGTCCCAGGCTCAGTGCTCTCCTTGGATTATCTTATTCAACTCTCACACCACCACCATGAAATGGTCTGATTATTATCTCCAGGTTACAGATGGGCAAAATGAGACAGATTGTGCTTAAGCAACTGGCCCATAGAGGCACCTAGTGAACAACTGTCAGGAATTAGAACCCAGGACCTCTCATCTCTCAGCATGCCACGCTCTTCACTGCCTTGGCCCCTTTGAGTCTAAGGACTAAGAGAGTGAGCCTGAATCGCTCTGGTCAGCCACCCCCCAGGCATGGATCAGTGCCTTCCTGGGAGCCCTCAGCCTATGGAAGGAGCTGTGGTGGTCCTCACCCAACTGTAGAGGAGATGGCCAGGGTCAGTGAACCAGGAAGTGGTTCCTGAAGGAGAGGCGCAAATGGGCAGATAGTGCTTTGTCAGCCAAGGCATGAGGGACTGGGAGAGGAAACCCCTCCAGATCCCCCATCCCTGCTTCAGTCTCCCTCCTTCTGAGTCTCTCTCTTCTTCTGGCCTCCGTGCCCTCCTGGTCCTCCCTCTGGCTTCCTCCACCTGCCCCCCTTTCTCCCCAGAGCAACCCCTGCCCCCCACCCCTAGACCTGGGCAGACTGAGAGGAGTGGAGCTGAGCTGTCGCCCTCAGGCTAGCGGCAGAGCTGTCAGCCTGGGGCAAGCCCCACACACTAGAGCAGGGAGCCTTATCCTCGAGCCCACCCCACCCCCCATATTTCCCGCCAGGCAGAAATGAACCCAGCTGGACAGAACTGGTGCTCACACCCAGCCTTTCCTCCAGGGCTCCCGCCCCTCCCCCCCTCCTCCACTCTTCCTACCAGATGTGTCCACTCATTCAGCAATGAGTGATCGAATGGCCACCCTGTGCCAGGTAGGAGACCCAGGGCTGGAGTCTAGTGGGGGAAACAGATACAGCCCAGCCCTGGGCCTCAAAGGAAGGTGACCGTCCCTAGAGTGCTCGAAGGGCTGGACCAGAGGCACCAGCAGGGAGGCCTGCCGGAGCCTAGGGGGTTGGGGCAAAGGTGTCGGGGGGATTCTTCTATTTCTGGGTTAATCTGACCTGCCCCATCTCATCTGAGAATCTGTGTGGCTTCCTGACCTCAATGACACAGCTGTTGAGTCCTGGGGGAGGAGCAAGGACTCCTGGTGATGAGCCCGCTCCCCCACCTGTACCCCACATCCAAACACTGATTCGGCCCCTTGGGGTCCTCACCTTCCTCCATGGCCAGTTTACCAAGAGCAAGGTCTGTGCCTGGTGACAGGGTGGGGTTTGGAGATGGAGGACAAGAAAGAAGAGGCAGTCCAGAGACCCACCAGGCATCGATTCCTGCCCCTTCCTTACCCCACAGTCAGCAGCTTCTCTTGCTCCGCTGTTGGTACTGGGGCGGAAGTGTGGGTGAGGCCAGGACCCCAGTGCTTGGAGGGGCAGAGGAGACCTCAGAGATTGGGAGGGGCCCCCCAGGCAGGCAGTGGAGAGTCTCGTGGGGACCGGAACTCAGAGTCCTTGTGAAGGGAATGCCCAGGTGGGAGCCAGGAAAAGAGGTTTCCTCTCTCGCCCATGCCCTCCAGAGGACCCGGCTCCTTACCAGCAGGAAGGCAAGGTATGGACCTGTTTATGTCACAGATGAGGACAACTAAGACCAAAAGAGATTTCCCAAGGTCTTTAACAAGATCATGCAGTGGGGAAGTGGTCCTGGCATACTGGGAATGGTCCAATGATTGGGGGACCCCTGTGGCTAGGTGGTGGGCTGTGGGGTGGGCATTGCTACCCACTGTGATTGGTGCCATCTCCTTCCCCATGCCACAGAATAGAGATGCCCCTCCTCCAGGGACTGCAAAGGAGGAACTGGCTTTACCCATCTGCTGAGCTCAGAGAATACAAGGTGAGTTCATGGTGGTGCCAGCTCCAGCAAGACTTTTCCTCCCCTTGTCAGCCCCACCTCCCTCCTGTCCTCCCACACCCAGGAGGAGTCGGAAACTGGCTAGCAAGCTGGACAGAGGCTGAAGGAGGGGAGAAGCACTAGCAGAAGAACAAATTTTCTCTTCCCACGGCACATTCCATACCTGAGTTGGGCCAGGGGGAAAGTGCTGTTAAATCAATTTCAGAGTTTTAATTCATGTCTCCTCTGTGGCCTAAGAGTGAGTGGAAAAGGCATAGGATCAGCCTGAGTTTTCACTGGAGCAAGAGAAGACCTCCTTAAAAATACATTTTAAAGAGGCTATGAGATCCGAAAATAAATTTATTTTCAATAGGCAAGTCCTGCTCATACAACATATACATGTAAAGAACCAAGACGGACGCCTGTCCTAATAAATAGGAGCTAAAATGATATGATCCCTAGGTCTTCTCAGCCCATCTGATCCTGATGGGGCCAGGAGTCATCGAGTGGTCCTGCAGCACATGTAGGACCTGAGCTGTCTTTCTGTTTTTCCACCTTGAGTACCTCCAGCTGCAGCCCTGCCACTAACCCATTCAGTGCCATTAGCCAGGCAGGTCTCTGCCCCAGTTTCTCTGTCTGTAACAGGACAAGGAAAATGAGATCATTTCTAGAGGCTTGACCCACTTCAACTGTTTAAGTGATCACAGGGGCCTCTTTGTCTATGATCTTCAGAAGTCCTGGATCTAGGTGGGCACAGGACTATAGTGAGGAAAAAGGTAAAATTCAGGAAAATTCACATAAAATGGATTTCTGACTTCTGAGCAATTGACCCAGGATATCCACACTGCAGCAGTCAACAGAGTGGGCATGCACAGGGCCCATCATCCTGAAAAAAGGCTCTCCACTTGGCCATGGTCCCCACCATTCCCCATCATCCCTCATCCTTAATGCCAGATGCCATTTATCACCAGTCATACGCTGTTGTTCTCATAGAAAGCTGTTACTCTGTCAATGTATCTCTGTCAGAAGTGGAGAATTGAATGGGAGGGACATATGTTTTAAGAAGAAAATAGCAAAGGAGACGATGTCCTTAGAAAGATATTTAACCATCAAACAGTGGTCCTGTGCTCTTATTTGACTTCCTGGCCCAAGGCCTATAGTGACTGAGTGTGTTCTCAGGCCACCCAGAGGACTTCCTAGCACTGGCCCACCCCACGGCCACTGCCGCAGCAGGATTAAGAGGTCAACACAAGTTCCCAAGTCCTGGATGTTTCTTTGGGGCTTTCCCTTCCCCTTCTCCACCCCCACTAGGGTATCCTTCAAAAGACCCAAAATGTCATGTGGCAGCAGAGAAAGCCCATGTCGCCCCCCAAGAGAAGAAGCATGGAGAAGTGGTTGGTACAGAAACCAGCTTGGAGTTGGGCCAGGAAGGGAGAGCCCCTCAGTCTCCATCCTCAGCAGATCCCCTCTTGGAGAATGAGCTGATGGTGGAATAAACTCGCTTCCCTCAGGCCCTCTCCCTCCTTCCCTCTGCTGGGGTTGCCATGACAACCAGAGTTCACCCCGGGTGCCAAAAACACCGCAAAAACAACAACAAAGGCTCCACCCTCAGCTAGAAAGAAAGAGGGTAACAGCCAGTGTCAGAACAACAGCCAGGGAGGTATGTGGAGGCATACCCTCTCCAGAGCCCCCCAGAAGAGTGGGAACCAGGGATCCGCAACCAGCTCAAGGCAGAGTGGCTGGGGCGGAGTTTTCCTCCATTTCCTGTATCCTCCCCGACAAATTACATCCATCCCAGAAACTTCTCCACAGTCTCCACCTAGTCCACCTCCATCCTGGGGTAGCAGGCTGAGGTCAGCACGAGTGGTGCATGGCCCAGAGACCACTGTAGGTTCAGGCTCCCTGTCTCGGCCTCGCTCCTGCTGTGTGACTTCCAACAAAATCATTTTCCTCTCGGGCGCCCTGCATTCCCACCCTCATCATTCCTGCCTCGGTAAGGCGGGAGGCTCTCATTCACACCGAGGATGACATGACTGGTAAGGTTTCAATCAGGTCTTTCTCAGAATTGAAGCATTTAAGCATGGCCTTCCTCTGAGGAGTGGACCCCTGAGAGTGGCATTTATCTCTCAAAGGTCTAGGCTGGGGATTAGATTTCTATCTGAGCTGGGATAGATGAGGGAGGGAGTCCTTGGACTCCTTGACTAATCTGGGCACCTCTCACGCACTCCCTCCAAGGGAAATTCAGGGCAGCCACTGTTGTGTTAACACAACACCGTTTTCCCAGAGTGTGGCCAGATGCCAGAATGGTCACCACTGAAGCTTAGGGCATCTACCCTCGGAGGCATCCCCTTAGGATGGACCAACTTGTGATAGGCAGCAGTCAGTATCATGAGGGCCCTGAATACCCGTGGAGGGAGGAGATGCTGGGGCGGGAAGGTGGGGACTTGATGGGTGATGGAAGAAGGGCAGAGGTCAGCAAGTGTCCTTTAGCCAACTGTTTCCCCTCCCTCAGCTCTACTTCTTGATTCTGAACAAGACAGGTATGGACAGAAGGATCATGGAGAGCACAGCTTGAGGCAGTACGACGCGGTACAGTTTGGGAAAGTGGATGGCCCTGCAGTAACTGCCTTGGCAAAGTTGGGAAAGTGGACACGTACATGCCAGTAGAAAGCAGCAAGAAGCGAGCCAGATTCTACCTCGATGCCTGGAAAGCCTCAGGACAGAGAGCGGCCAGACATCTCTGAAAGGAGTGAGGATAAGCGAGACACAGTAAAAGTCCCTTTAAGAAAGGACTTAAACCCACCCTCTCCCACCCCATTCTCTCTGCAAATTTCTTCCCTGCTAGCTGCGGATGGAAAGAGAATTTCTTAGTAACACTGGGTCTGAGCAGTGGGGGCAGGAGTGAAGTTCCGTACTGAAAATGAGGGATTGCCTACAGAATGGTAGATCTCCAGTCCCAGCTGCTACTCCACTGAAAAGACTCTCAGTAGGAGAGAGCCCCTCTCTGGAAAAACCAATCAGCTCAAGAGGAAAGATCTAGAGATAGTAGCATGAGCTCAGTAGCATGAGCTCATCACCTGATCCCCCCAGGAAAGCCCCTCTGAGGACAAGCCCTGTCCACAGCGTCTGCAATCAGAGGGTGGGTGCCTCTTTCTTAAATGAACTCCTGCCAAGGATCCCCAGACATACTAGAAATGCCTTCAATGTGAAAGGCACTAAATAAGGAGCAGGAGCAAGAAAGGCATCAGGCAGATAAAGAAAGAAACTTAGAGAAACAGAGATAGGTAGGAAGGAAAAAACAAAAAGTATAGATAATATCCTCTGAAAAGTAATGGGCTATATTGCATCTATGGGAGAGTGCTATTTTTTTTTTTTAAAAGGAAACTTTCAAAAAATAAGCACTAGCTCACGGAAAGTAAAAAAGAAAAATATTTTAGCTAAAATCAGTGGAAGAGCTAAAAGAGAGTTTGAAGACATTTTTTCAAAAAATAGAGCAAAATGACAAGTTGGAAAGTAAGAGATAAAAAATAAGAAATTGAAAGTTCAAGTTATCTTAGTGACAGGAGTTCTAGAAAGAGAAATCAGAGAGAATAAATGGGGAGAAATTTTTTAAAGATGATGCAAGAAGCTTTTCTAGAACTGAAGGATATGAGTCTCTACATTGAAAGCACTCATGAGAACTTAGCAGCAAAGAACTGTAAAAGATTCATTCATTCAAGGCACAGAGCAACAGAGACAAACAGAAAAAAAACCCTGAAAAATTTAGGGAAAAGGAGAATGACAAGTCATGTGCAAAGGACAAAGACTTAGAATGACATTAGACTTCTCAACAACAATACTGGAAACGAGAAAACAATGAAGAAATGCCTTTAAAACTTAGAGAACTTTTATTTGCAACATAGAATTCCACATCTAGCCCAACTACCATCATGTAAGTAAAATAAAGAGTAATTAAAAGGCAAAATAAATACATACTCAGACATTCAATGATTCACAAAACTTATCTCCTGTGTACATTTCTTAGGTAGTTACTGGAGAATGTGCTACCCTAAAACAAGGAAGTTAGCTAGGAAATAGAAAGCATTGGATCCAGGACAGAGGGAGGTCAGCTCATAAGAGAGAGAAGTAAATCCTCAGGATGATAAGGAAGGACAGTTCTACAATGATTCTCTTTAACTGGAGTAGAGACATGGAGAGTATCACTTCTAGGCAGGAACAGGAGGTTCTAAGCAGCATGTCTTTCAAAAAAAAAAAAAAATCACACTTTTAGCTTATTTAAGGAGGTTGATGGAATCGAGAGCATTTTTATGTTTTGTTGGAAATTTGAGGAAGAATTTGTGGTAGGTATGTGGAAACTAAGTAAGAAAAAAGCCAACAAAACATTAGTAACTTCAGGGAAAACAAGTCCTGTGGATTCCACGTCTGAAACCTCTCTCAGGTGTTTCCCTCTGTCAGGGAACGTTTAACAGGAGGATTCCTGTGTGCTGTTTTCTTCTCTCATAAATCCTCTGTTCCTTATCAGTTCCTGGTAATGGGAACGAGTGGAGCGGCACGCTGCTCCCAGGACTGAGGTCATGAGATAAAACACATGCGTGGACTTCCTTCAGTAAACATCCTCCTTACAACAAAACTGCTTAGTCACCACCCTCTTTCTTGAGATATGGATTCTCTTCGGACCTTATGACCATTCCTAATTCCTTGTTTCCTTGATGACGTTGCTGTACGTTTGGTTTTCTGATCTTTATCATTGTCAAAAGAAATTCCTTGTATAACAGCCTATAAGTTCAGTTCAGTCGCTCATTTGTGTCTGACTCTTTGTGACCCCATGAATTGCAGCACGCCAGGCCTCCTTGTCCATCACCAACTCCCAGAGTTCACTCAGACTCACGCCCATGGAGTCAGTGAAGCCATCCAGCCATCTCATCCTCTGTCATGCCTTTCTCCTCTGCCCCCAATCCCTCCCAGCATCAGGGTCTTTTCCAATGAGTCAACTCTTCACATCAGGTGGCCAAAGTACTGGAGCTTCAGCTTTAGCATCATTCCTTCCAAAGAAATCCCAGGGTTGATCTCCTTCAGAATGGACTGGTTGGATCTCCTTGCAATCCAAGGGACTCTCAAGAGTCTTCTCCAACACCACAGTTCAAAAGCATCAATTCTTCAGTGTTCAGCTTTCTTCAAAGTCCAACTCTCACATCCATACATGACCACAGGAAAAACCCTAGCCTTGACTAGAGGGCCCTTTGTTGGCAAACTAATGTCTTTGCTTCTCAATATGCTATCTAGGTTAGTCATAACTTTTCTTCCAAGGAGTAGCGTCTTTTAATTTCATGGCTGCAGTCACCATCTGCTGTGATTTTGGAGTCCAAAAAAATGAAGTCTGACACTGCTTCCACTGTTTCCCCATCTATTTCCCATGAAGTGATGGAACCAGATGCCATGATCTTAGTTTTCTCCATGTTGAACTTAAGCCAGCTTTTTCATTCTCCTCTTTCACTTTCATCAAGAGGCTTTTTAGTTCCCCCNGTTCTAAAAGGTCTTGTAGGTCTTCATAGAACCGTTCAACTTCAGCTTCTTCAGCATTACTGGTTGGGGCATAGACTTGGATTACTGTGATATTGAATGGGACGTGGATAGCTCCTCTAGGCCCTCTGGTGCCTGCGCAGCCACCGCTCCTTGGACGTGGGGTTGCTCCTCCCGGCCACCACCCCTGGCCTCGAGCAGGGGTAGCTCCTCTCGGCTGCCGCACCTGACCTCGGATGTAGGGTAGCTCCTCTCGGCCACGCTCTGCATGCCATCGCAGCCACCCTATATATACAAAAAGATCATTAAAAATACCCTTGCTCCACCAGAGACTTTGCATGAAATGTTCCTTTGGTATCTCTAATTTTCTTGAAGAGACCTCTAGTCTTTCCAATTCTGTTGTTTTCCTCTATTTCTTTGCATTGATTGCTGAAGAAGGCTTTATCACAATCAACTGTGGAAAATTCTGAGAGAGATGGGAATACCAGACCACCTAACCTGCCTCTTGAGAAATCTGTATGCAGGTTCAGGAAACAACAGTTATAACTGGACATGGAACAACAGACTGGTTCCCAACAGGAAAAGGAGTACGTCAAGGCTGTATATTGTCACCCTGCTTATTTAACTTATATGCATTTCTCTTATATCATGAGAATGTTGGACTGGAAGAAACACAAGCTGGAATCAAGATTGCCGGGAGAAATATCAATAACCTCAGATATGCAGATGACACCACCCTTACGGCAGAAAGTGAAGAGGAACTCAAAAGCCTCTTGATGAAAGTGAAAGAGGAGAGTGAAAAGTTTGGCTTAAAGCTCAACATTCAGAAAATGAAGATCATGGCATCTGGTTCCATCACTTCATGGGAAATAGATGGGGAAACAGTAGAAACAGTGTCAGACTTTATTTTTCTGGGCTCCAAAATCACTGCAGATGGTGACTGCAGCCATGAAATTAAAAGACGCTTACTCCTTGGAAGAAAAGTTATGACCAACCTAGATAGTATATTCAAAAGCAGAGACATTACTTTGCCCACTAAGGTCCATCTAGTCAAGGCTATGGTTTTTCCTGTGGTCATGTATGGATGTGAGAGTTGGACTTTGAAGAAAGCTGAACACAGAAGAATTGATGCTTTTGAACTGTGGTGTTGGAGAAGACTCTTGAGAGTCCCTTGGATTGCAAGGAGATCCAACCAGTCCATTCTGAAGGAGATCAACCCTGGGATTTCTTTGGAAGGAATGATGCTAAAGCTGAAGCTCCAGTACTTTGGCCACCTGATGTGAAGAGTTGACTCATTGGAAAAGACCCTGATGCTGGGAGGGATTGGGGACAGGAGGAGAAGGGGACGACAGAGGATGAGATGGCTGGATGGCATCACAGACTCAATGGATGTGAGTCTGAGTGAACTCTGGGAGTTGGTGATGGACAGGGAGGCCTGGCGTGCTGCGATTCATGGGGTCACAAAGAGTCGGACACAAATGAGCAACTGAACTGAACCGAACTGAACCAGAGACTTGGGTCCCCATATCTTTCTTTCTCTCTCTCTCTCTCTCTTTCTCTGCCCTCCTCCTCTCACTAATGCTCTGGAGTGTGGAAACCCACCAAACTCACTCTCCTGCCCGGGCTTTCAAGGCCTCCTTGAGAGAGGCGCTCTGTGCCTTTGTGAGCAGTGCAAGCCTGTTCTAGGGTTTTATTGGTTCTCTGCGTAAACCAGGGAATACTAGCTTCTTTCTCTCTTTCACTTTCTTATCGTGGACTCTGGACCACCAGGTTCCAGTACATTAAAGGACCGCAACACCCCTCCAGTCCTCCTGGATTCTGGGAGGCCAACAGCCATACACAGGATGTAAGAGTCTTCTCAGGAGATCTGAACGAGCCCATAAAATAGATATAAACAAAATCTGACATATAGGTATTCCCCAACAGAAAAGCAGGCTTGCCATCTGACCACCTCCAGTGGAGCACATCAGTAGCTGAGCCTGGCCAGGTACACAGGGCTTTAGTCAGCATCTGGGGAGCTCTTCCCAGGTGGCTCAGTGGTAAAGAACACATCTGCCAATGCAGCAGCCACAAGAGATGTGTGTTTGATCCCTGTGTTGGGAAGATCCCCTGGAAGAGGGCATGGCAACCCACTCTAGTATTCTTGCATGGATAATCCCAGGGACAGAGGAGCCTGGCGGGCTACAGTCTGTGGGTCACAAAGAGTCAGACACTACTGAGCAACTGAGCATGCACTTAGTAAGAAATGGTACCCAAGGATCACTAGACATTTGACATTAAAGTCCAGACATCTGACATTAAAGACTTAAGTCCAAACAAAGTACAAGATCCAAACTGAAAAGAAAAAAACAAAAAGGATGGAAAGAAGAAAGAGGGAAAGGAAGAAAGGAAGGAAGAAAAATAGACACTATGCAGAGAACAGAAGTAAACTTTAACAATGTTAATTATAATTATAATATCCCTAATGAGAAGAAAAATATCACATCCAAACACAAGGGAGTTTGGAAAAAGGAACAGAGAGCAAAAATGAGTTCTCAGAAATTAAAATAAAAAGAGTGATAAATTTAAAAACCAATATATAGGTAGAAGATGAAATATGAGGAATCCATTCAGAAAAAAATTCTCTTTAAGAATATAAGGGAACAATGTTACAACAGAATTAGAGCTTCATTTTAGGAAGTCCAACATATAGCTAAAGTAATTCAAGAAAGCAAAGACAGAAAAAATGGAAAAGAAGAAATTACCAAAGAAATTATACACAAAACCTCACCAGGGTTAAGGGACAAGAATTTCCAGAACAAAAGGGTTCACTTGGGTCCTAGCATAATGGATGTGGAAAAAAGTCATGAGAGAGAATCAGGATGGTTATGAAGAGATCTTAGGAGCTTCCAAGTGACAGAGCAGGTCATAGGAGACCAGAAATGGCATTGGGTTACCAGAAGTTCTGGAATTTAGAAGTCAATGGGCAATGCTTTATAACGGAAAGTATTTCCAATTAGAACGTCATGCTCTGGGAAACTTACAACAAAATGTGAGGATAGAATAAAGACATTTTCAGACATAAAAGGATGGAGAATTTTACTTCCCAGGTCCCTTTCTCAGGAAGCTATTGGGGCATGGGTGCCACCAAAACAGGGGAACAAATGCTGTTTTGGAAGAAAAAGAAAGAGATTCCAGAAATGAGGACGTAAACGGAGATGTGCAGTGAAGTATGTCTCAGCGTGAAGTCGCAAACCAAGTGTCCTAAGAAGACGTTTGAGTCCCAGGCTTAGCAAGCAACAAGTCCAACTTAAAACAAGAAAACAGAGGAAAAGATAAAACCAATGTATTTGATTGATATTGATAGGTAAGAGGGAGAGACACTGAAAAGGTTACATCAGATAAATAAAAAAGGTTATTATCTCTAGGTTGTATAAAAAAAAAAGAATGCAGTTTTACTGTACAACTGAGCTAAGCAATGCTTTCTTTATTGTTCAGTTAAAAAAAAAAACTGGAAAATAACCATGTTGGAAGGATGGAGGGAAAGGAAACAGGAAGGAGATGGGAGATTTGTCTTATTTTTTTTTTTACCATGGCAAGAGTTCAAAAGTGAATGCCCAAAGCTGGTAAATAAAAAAATGTGTATGCATATATTTAGAAAAATGGAACTAAATACTAGATGAAACACCTACAAGAATTAAGGGTGATAAGTGCCTAGAAATGATACTGAACTTGGAGAAGTCGGGCCAGAGATTGCTGATTTTCATTCTAAACCTTCTAGTATAGTTTAACTTTTGTTATATGCTGGCATTATTTTGAGTTCCCCGAGCACAATTTTTAAAATTCAGTCCTTGTCCATAATCCAGACTGGCACATTGTAGGTCCTCAAATGTGTATGTATGGAATGAATAGAGACCGAGATTCCATAGACGGAATCTTAATAAACTGGGGCTGGAAATCTGCACAGGATTTGAATAAGCAGAGAGAAGGACCCCAGTTATCTGGAGTGGAAACTGTGGAACAGAGGGTCCACAAAGACTCAACAAGTTCAATTATTGCATTGCTTAATTGTTCTAGGAGTTTCTGGGTTCTGAAAGAAAACCCACAGAGGAAGCCCCAAAGGAATAAAGTTGGAAAAGCAGAATTTCAGCACCGTTGGTGGGTGGGACTCTCTCTACCTACACAGAACTCTTAAGTAAGTAAGTTCAGTCGCTCAGTCGTGTCTGACTCTTTGCAACCCCATGAATCGCAGCACACCAGGCCTCCCTGTCCATCACCATCTCCCGGAGTTCACTCAGACTCACGTCCATCGAGTCAGTGATGCCATCCAGCCATCTCATCCTCTTTCATCGCCTTCTCCTCCCACCCCCAATCCCTCCCAGCATCACAGTCTTTTCCAATGAGTCAACTCTCCATGAGGTGGCCAAAGTACTGGAGTTTCAGCTTCAGCATCATTCCTTCCAAAGAAATTCCAGGGCTGATCTCCTTCAGAATGGACTGGTTGGATCTCCTTGCAGTCCAAACAGCTGCAATTAGGGGATTACATTGCATCCCCTCTTTCTCCTCTGCAAACCTCAGACATGCCTGCATTAGTTACTTCTTCAGAGCAAGGGAACTCAACTCTCCGCACAGCAGAACTACCTGCAGAGCTTCCCACAGATGGTACCTCTGTCTGGAACACCCTTCCCAGGGAGTCTGACTCTACTGTCTGAGAAGGGACCTGAGCTTCAGGGCTGGGACTACAGTGAGGCAAGGGAGTCACTACTCTCCAGTTCAGCAGGGACCAAGTCCATCTTCAGTTAGAAGCATGGGTGATTACTTTACAATATGGTATTGGTTTTGCCATACATCAACAATTAAAATAAATTTATATTAAAAAACAACAATAAAAAAAGCATGGGCGATGTTTTGTTCATCATGGATTTTTAAATTAATTTTAATGTCTTGAAACATTATTTATCTTGGCTACTGAGTTTGGGGAATGCATGTGTGCTAAGTCGCTTCACTTGTGTCCGACTCTTTGTGACTCCATGCCAGGCTCCTCTGTCCATGGGATTCTCCAGGCAAAGATTCTGGAGTAGGTTGCCATGCCTTCCTGACCCAGGGATTGAATGTGCGTCTCTTATGTCTCCTGCATTGGCAGGTGGGTTCTTTACCACTAGAGTCACCTGGGAAGCCCCCACTGAGTTTGAGGGTGCCTCTTAAATTTTACATCTTAGGAGTGACCCACTCTCCTCACCCTAGTTCTTCTGATCCTAGTGAGTAGTAGCATTTTTACTTAACCGAAAAGTAAGTACTGAACCATGGGGGGCGCAATCATTGCTCCGAAGGTCCTTGGATGGGGAGTGGGGCTTCTCACAGCACTAGATACACTGTTCAGTGGAGGGTGGGCTGCAGGTCAGGGCAGCCCTGGGCTTCTGGACCTTCTAGAAGAGAAGCGGCAGCATCCTGACTCGGATGGCTCCATCTGCTTCCTGTGAGCAGCTTCAAGGTGAGAGGAATGTCTCTGTTGCCCCTGTTCTGGGCTGGGAAACTTCTACAGAGGGAAGAACAACATCTGTGTCACCTTCTTTTTCTGGAAAACCATCCAAAGGGTGTCCTGACACAGAACCTTTCGATTTGCTGAAGGAGTAAATTAAGTGCCTGCTTCTTTCTTGAATAGCTAATGCTCATTCTGGTTCACATTGGTTTTAGTGATATTTGCAATCCAGAGAAGCTGAATGTTGAATGATGGCTAATTATCACTCACTACATGCCAAATGCTGTGCTGGGGCTTTGGGAGAATATCTCAGTGCATTCTCAAGCCTCATATGAGGTAGATAGCATTGGCACCCCCAATTGACTGATGAAGAAACTGATGCCCAGAGAGGTCAGGTAAAGTTCTGGAGGTCACACAGCCAGCAGACGGTGGAGATGGAATTGGCATGCCGTCATCCTGACCCCCATGCTCGGAAGAATCCTCATCATTCTGAGTACTTACTGGCAGGAATGCCTGGAGTGTAGACTGGAGTTAGGAAGCCAGGGTCTCTGAGTGGAGACACAGCATGAGTCTAAGCAAACACACCCTCCTGTGTGCTGTATTTGATCCTCAGTTCCCTCATTTGAACAGAGATCGCTCTGCTTAGCAGCGCTGACTGTTAAGGCCCCGGCACTCGGGGATCCTGTGACTGGACCATCTGGGCCCAAGTTCCCAGCAGTCATCTGTCCTAGCTGTGTTTCCTCTGAAAATACTGTGGAGGAGAGTGACCCCAAGTCACAGGCTTGGCCTCAGATTCTGAAGGAAAGAACAGTGGTGATATCTGGGCCATAGTCTTACAAACTGCTCTGGTCACCTTCTCCAGGATCTCCTGGTCAGAGGGTTCAGCTACTCCAAGCCCCAGGCGTGCCCTCTCCTTGCCCCAGGATATCCTGGCTCAGAAGGTGAAGGAGAGGTAAAGACTGAGCCCAGGCTGGAGGTGGGAAGGGAGAAGCTGGTCTTGGAGGTGAACAAGTGGAGTCAGAGAGGCCTGGGGTGGCCAGGCCAGGAGGGGATGCAGCCCTAAGAATCCCCTAGTATCCAGGAGAGAGCAGCCCTCAGGAAATGCTGGATATGTGCCTTGTCTTGAGGCAGGAAGGGAAAGAGGAGAGGAAAGGACCATCTGAAGTGCCTCCCAGCCCATGACAAGGGGAAGGAGAGGGGGGGTTCAGGAAGCTAAGATATAGCAAAGCCTCTCACGTAGGAAGCAGGGCCAGTCCAGGAAGCTCAGGTCCTCCAGTGGTCAACCACAGGGAAGAGGTGGCAGCTGAGCAGGTAGTCCAGAGGCAGCACAGCCATCCCTGAGAAACAGCTGGAGTGTGTGCCAGGCCCTCCAGAGCCTGAGCTAGCCCCAGAAGCTGTGAGCTCCTGAGAAGCCACAGTTGGGGTGGGCCGCCAGAGAAGCCCATGTCTGGTGGCCAAGATCCTAGCAGGTCTCTTTCGAGGATGCTTCCTGCTTCCTTGAGGCCGGGTGTGAGGCCAGCAACAGGCTCTGCCCATGACCCCTGCCTGGGCCGTGTGGTCTTTATGTCTGTACCACCTTTCCCTGCATAAGTGCGTTTTAAGAGGGTGGGGATAGCCAGCATGTGGCAGGAGTAACTTCAGGAGGCCTCTGCTGGGTGGATGAGCCTCCTAACGAACGGCCACCAGGGTCCCACTCTGATTCTCCGTCCCTCCCTCCACTGGGAAATAGGATGGCCACCTTGCTGTAGGCTGAACTGGAAACCATGAGGCGTGCCCTCGTCACTACCTTCTCATTGCCCTGCTTGTGGTCACTGGACAAGGGAGCTGCAATCAGTTGTCTTAGAGTGTCTTGGTCCTTTAAAAACTCTGACTCTGCAGGTGATTGTGTGCCTAGACTCAAACAGTCTTCCCTGTGATGAGATCAAAGGGGCTTATTCATGACCACTGCTCCCTGCCTCTGACTCTGGAGCTCTCATGACCCCTCCTATTCTTGCCGGTAGGACAGCCCCCTCTCCTTCATCATCTTCGATTCGGAAACATTTGATTCTCCCGCAACATCTCAGGACATCAGTCATGTGAAAGATTCAGAAGGGAGGTGACTGTCCTTATGAAACAGACTCACCGACCAGGCCAGGAACACACTGACCAGGCCCAGCTCCCTCTGAACTGTAACCTTTGGGCCACAGTAATGTCCCAGCACCCCACCCAACTCCTTTCCCCTCCTTCCTGGTCCTCCTTCCAGAGCATCTTAGTCCCCAATTATTCAGAGCCACAGGAGCCCTGCCAAGGAAGAAATTAGAGCTACACATCAGCTCTTCTATATTTACCACCTGACGGCTGAGGAGGATCTTCTTCTACACAATTAAATGAAAAGAGTTTTAATATCGGCAGGCAAAGGACTCGGGCATCAATGGAGAATTAGGTTAGAGCCAGCAATTGGATTAGCGCCCAGCTGCAAGTGAAATGAGGACTCAGACACAGTAGGGTTATCCTTCTTCTGGCGACAGGCCCTTCCTACGTGGAGGGCAGAGAGGCTGTGTTCCTGAGACTGGCCAGACCCCTCCCCACAAACCCTGGGACCCAAGACTAGGAGGGCCAACCTTTGCCAGAATCCTCTGTGAAGAGAAAGCCCTGGGCTGGCTACAGCAGACGAGGGCACACCACGGTCCCCAGAACCAGTCAGACACCACACCCCCTGCTGAGAAGTAAACCGCATCCTGTCCCCTCCTTCACGCCTCCTCTCTCCTGTGGCAGCCCCTCCCAAGAGAGCCGCTTTCGCCCCTGTCCCCCCACTGCCTCTCTTCTCCCCTTCCAACCTCACCTGCAGTCTTCCCTAAGCCGTCTCCTTCCTGAGGCGGAGGAAAGATGCAGGCGCACAGGTGTCCCCCGCTGACAGGTGGTGAAGACGCAGCAAAACTGCTAGTCGAGTAACTGTCCCTTTGGTTTTTTTTTTTACCAATGTCACACTAATTTGGTTTCTCTGGATTTGTTAAGTGGGAAGAGCATGAACACAATCTAGTTTTGCCAAGAGTTGCTTTGGGGGCAAATTCCAGCACTTCCTGGGGAGCGACCTCACACGCCCGTCCCCTTGTTTCTGGCTACCTTTTACCTTCCCTCAGGAGACACAGATTCAATCCCTGGGTTGGGAAGATCCCCTGGAGGAAGAAATGACAACCCACTCAAGTATTCTTGCCTGGAAAATCCCATGGACAGAGGAGCATGGTGGACTGCAGACCGTGGGGTCGCAAATAGTTGAACTCAACTGAGCAATTGTGCACACACGTGCTACCTTCCCCAGGCTGCCACAGCCTCCCTGACAAAGCCACCTCAAATCCTTGGCTAGAAACTACAGCAACTCCCTCCTGTCAGCTCCTGAAGAAGGACGTCACATCTCTTTCTCCAAACAGAACCCCAGGAGAGACACACAACAGCCCAGCCTCATGACAACCCTGAGCCCCTGTCCTGCTTCGCAGACCTCCAGAAAGAGAGACTCCGTGGCCAAGTGCGTCTCCGCTGGCTGTGTTCCCTCTTTCTCACTCACAGTGAGTTCTTCCTTCCTCTTTCCTAAGTTCTCTGGTTGGAGTCCAAGTGTGCTGGCATCACCTCAAAGGAAGACAGAAATCAGCTGGCAATTGCCAGAGAAGGCCAGTCATCTTCCTCCAAACCTGAATCCAACAGCCCTGAGTGTGAACTGGGTGCTGGGTGCTGTGCCTCTTGCAGAGGGGAAACTGAGGCCCCAGGAAGCATCAGTAATGCAGCCCCTAGGGAACCAGTATAGAACGAACTGTCTGGAGACTCCCCGGTCCCCAGGTCAGTGAATGGAAAGGACACTTACTGACTGCTGGTCAGTCCACAGACTGCCCGGTCCTGAGCAGAACTGGGGTGGGGTGTCAAGAGCAGTGTAGAGACTGATACATTACCCTACTTGTAGTTGTTTAGTCACTTAGTCATGTCCGACTCTTTCGTGACCCCATAGACTATAGCCCACCAGGCTCCTCTGTCCACGGGATTTCCAGGCAAGAATACTGGAGTGGGTTGCCATTTCCTCCTCCAGGGGATCTTCCCAACCCAGAGATCGAACCTGGGTCACCTGCATTGGCAAGCAGGTTCTTTACCACGGAGCCGCTTGGGAAACCCCATTATCCTGTTTATAAGCTCACAAGTTAGCCTGCTACTGTTACACAGATGCCAGCCAAAGAGCTCAAACTCCTGGGTCTGAGACAAAGGACTTCATTACTCAGGCAAAAGCAGTCCCCAGAGCACTCTGATGGTTGGCTCTGGTTCTCTGCTGCCACTCAAGTCCCACACAGCCATTGCGAGGGGCCCAGGATGGGTGGGGCACTCAGTGGCTAGAGTAACAGGGAGGAACACTGGCCTCGGGAGATTTTCCACTCTAGAAAGTGGGAGAAAGGCTGCTCTTTGCCTGGTAGGAGATGTTACCTCTTCTCTCAAGATTGCGTGTGGCAGACATGACTCTGCGGAGTGGCCCCGGTGAAGAGAGGTCAGGGCCTTGAATTCGCAGAGTACCCAGTAGGAATGTGGGAAAACGCCCAGGGTTGCCAGAGAGGAGTCTGTCTCAGCAGGAGGGAGATGCAGGAGACGGGTGGGCACGGTTCCTGCCCCCGGGGTGTCCCAGGGGGCCACACTCAGTATGCTGCCTCGTACTTGCCCACTGGCCTCTCCTTGGAGGCCTTGCACACGTTTACTACAGAAGCAACATCATAAAGAAGGGCTGGGTCCTCTGGGTATCCCACAGTAAAAGCAAAGAGCTAGGAAGAAGAGTGAAATGAGGTCTAAGGAGACCATACAGAAATACTGGAGAAATATAGAGAAATACATCAAAATGCCCAGGCCAAGACTGGACTCGTAGTACTTGATGAGTATACCGGTTGGGAGGAGGTAGTAGGCTAGACTGCAAGAACGAATCACTCCCCAAACCTCAGCAGTTCAACCCACGCAGAGTTTCTCCTTGGTCCTGCTGCAGACTCCTCCTGGTAAGCAGGGGCTCTGCTTCAGGCCTCAGACGTCTGGTGCAGCCGATATCTGGACCTTTGCCAGAAACCAAGGCAGAAGGAAAAGAACATGGGGAAGCATGTCCTGGCTTTGCCAGCTCCTGCCCAGGAGTGACTCCCATCACTTCCACTTACCTTCTGCTGACCCAGGGAAGTTACCTGGCCATAACAAATTTCATGTGGGCACAGAAGGGCTGTCTTGCCCACCCTGTACACAGTGAGTGTGAACCAGCCCACACCCTCACTGCTCTGCATATTAAAGAACCAGAACAGGAAACCAAAGATGAGGCATCATGGGTGTGGCTTATAAAAAAAATAGATAAACTGGAGTTACAGTCAGTGAACTTCTGCTCAAAGAAGAGGCTTTGGTCATATATTCAGAGTGATTAATAGAGGCATGCATTTAGAAATTGTCCCAAAATATGTAAGATCCATGTGCCATTGTTTATGACTCTCCACTTTAACTGACATTTTGAGTTATCTCAGCAATAGTCCCTCAGGGCTTATCTCCAGACTGAATACTCCTTGGACCCCAGTGGTGAGTTATGTAGTTCTTCACTGAAGGGTTCCAGTAAGTGTTCTGAAGTCACCGCAAGCTGGGGGACTAAACTTTGGAGGGCAGCCCACGTGTCTGCTACCCTGTGCCTTCACCCTTCCTTTCTTCAAGTCTCTTCTCCATCGAATGTTGTTACTCTTGCTTCTTACAAGCTTTGTGATCTTTGCCAAATCATGTAATCACTTTGTGTCTTGGTTTTCTCATACATGAAACAGGGGCACAAATAATGCCTGTCTCACAGGGCTTTCTGAGGATTAATGAAGATGACTTATGTAACATGCTTAGAACATGGTCTGTCATTAACGTCTGAATAGAAAAGGATTAGCTGTTGTGGTTGTTTTGTGGACACACACCTTGCCATCCAGATTATGAAGTTTCACCCCACCACATCCTGGACTTGGGTACATTGTGCTGCCTCGGGCACTCGCTAAATGTTCATAAGTTCCTCTTTTTATAGGCTTTCTATTAATTCCAGGTGGGAAGAAAATACCTCTATCCCTTCCAAGAGGAAGACAGTGGTAACTTTCTGGTTGGTCTCTGTACTGGTGATGTTGTGTCTCGTTTTCACCTACATTCCTAAAGGCAGATACAACTCACTGCTGAGAACTGATGTCCTGCCTGGTCTCCTTGAAGAATATAGACTCTTCCAGCTGCTCCAATCTTTACCCTAATCCATGGGAAATAATAATCCAGGAGTATAATCCTAAAGGTATATTTGCCTAATTTCTGGCAGAGCATCTGAACATAGGGTTCTCTGGGGGAGCTGAACGTGACCACGCTTAAGGCATTGACATAATAAAATAGATTTGCAACTATGTCAGTTTGCTGGGGTTGCTGTAGCAAATAGCACAGGCTGAGGGCTTAAAGGACGAAATTTATTTCCCCACATTTCTGGAGGCTGGAAGTCCAAGACCCAGGGGTCGGCAGGGTTGGTTTCTCCTGAGGCCTCTCTTCTTGATTTGCAGACGAGCATCCCCTCCCTGTGTCTTCACGTGGCCTTCCCTCTCTGTGTTTCTGTGTCCTAATCTCCCTTCTTAAAGGGGCACCAGGCACATTGGATTAGGTACCAACCATAAAACCCTGTCTTAACTGAATCCCCTCTTTAAAAGCCCTGTCTCCAGATACAGGCACATTCCAAGGTACTAGGGGGTAGGACTTCAACATAGGAATTGGCAGGCCCCTAGTTAGGCCCATAACATCTCCCACTCTCACGTTTTAACCCCAACAGCAGTTGTAGGGGGGAGGGCAAGCTTTGATCCCTCTCAGTCTGGGATGTGAGTTGCCCACTTTGTCATCCCCATCCACCTGTATCTTCCATTGCCCCCAACTATCGCAGCTGCTCTCAGCCTGGACCACCCTGCGGGAGGCCTCCACTCCATTACAGCCCATGCAGCCCAGTCCCGACGTCCCAGAGAGTGAACTCTCATGGGAGCTTGGCTTGTGCCCCTGCCCCCCAGCCTGGCCTTGCTCCAGGGGAGCTGACATCCCCATGGGACCTGGCAGAGAGTATGCCCTGGGTGGGCACGGTCCACTCTGAGAAGCCAGAGGAGGCAGGCAAGACCAGAAGGGTCCAGCAGAGAGGCCAGGGAGGTACCACGCTGCCCTGGGTCTGGAAATGATGTTAGGGATCTGGGAGAAGGAAGAGGCCTCCCTGGCCCCACCCCCAGCCCACTCAAGCCCTGGCCCTTCTCCCTCAGTGGGAGAAGATGGCTACCAGATGTTCCAGATGTTCCCAAGGGCTGCTCAGCCTCCAAGTCCAGAAGAAGGCCAAAGGACAGCCTTGTGATTTCCTGGCAGAGGAACTGTACTGACCATGGGGCCGGCGGTTTATAGCATTTCCATGCGCCTTGCCCACCTTCGTTCTGAATACTTGTGTTCTGGGTGTCTGTCTCTTATGGTAGTCTGCCCCTCCGGCCATCGGTCTCAGAGCTGCATGAGGCTGTGTGGTGAGGACGGAGGGCCTGTGTCAGGGACAGTTCACGCCTCTGGTCTGATATTTATGTTTGTTTTCATTGGTGTATCCTTAGTGCTAAGGACCCAGTACATAACAGAACACATAGTCAGTAAGAATTTTTGAAAAAATGAATGACAAGGATGAGCAAACCTCATCTCAGGCCCTGAGTATGCTCATTAGAGTGGAGAGAGGGTGACAAGAAGACAGAAGTCCCGTAAACACGGACAGACAGCAAGCATGTGAGGGTCCTTAGAAGCACCCGTGGGAAAGGCAGGACGGGTAAGAAGCAGAGAACCTGAACTCTAAGGTCTGGGTCCAGAGATCAGGAGAACAGAAATGGAAAGAGAGCAAGAGAAAACACAAACTAGTAGTGAGTCCCCCATCATTGGAGGTATGTAAGTCTAGCTAGAAATCTGGACTCCAGGATGCTGCCCAAATGAAATATACCAGAATTCCAGAAGGAGCAAATACAATCAGACTTGATGATGATGCAAAACTCTGACTCCAGGCCTGGCCCTGTCCCTGTCCCTGTCCCTGTCCCCCTAGGACCTTGGGCAGGACTCGTACCTGCTCTGAGCCTCAGTTTCTCCTCTACAGTATGTCAGGAGAAGGTATGCCTTTGAATTTTATGACAGCCTCTCTGGGCCTAAAAATCCATATTCTTGAGCCTTGGGAGAGTTTGCCCCAAAAGGGTGGGCCATGCCCACCTCCACCATGCCCCTCTCCCCGCCTAGAGCTGCTCTCCAGAGGAAGGCAGTGCAGAACCCTGGCAGAGGCACGCAAAGGCTTCAGTGAGAACTGGCTTTACCCCGACTCCCACGCCTCTAGCCAGCCCCCACAGGCCCTCAGCCCTGAGTCTGGTGGCCCCAGGGGTGCAGAAGGAGTGGATGCAGGCTTAGCAGGGTCAGAGGTCATGGCATCTTCTGGGAACCCAAGCTGAAGGCAGGGGCTCCAAAGAACCATGTTTGGCAGTGGAAGGGCCTCAGGCTGAGAGGCAGAAGGCCTGGTTCCCAGTCCTTGCCCAGACTCTTATTTCTCTGTGTGACCGTGAGCAGCTCACTCTCCCTCTCTGAGTCCCAGTGTCCTAACTGACAAAAGCTAGCTTGAGACGGTGGAGAAGGAAATGGCAACCCACTGCAGTACTCTTGCCTGGAGAATCCCAGGGACGGGGGAGCCTGGTGGGCTGCCGTCTATGGGGTCACACAGAGTCGGACACGACTGAAGTGACTTAGCAGCGGCGGCGGCAGCAGCTTGAGATGGGGTCAGGAAGGAGGCAGGATGAAGCTGAAAGGGTCTTGCCTCAGGACCTCTGGATGAGACTGAAATTTGGGATGGAGGAAGAAGTTCACACAGGAAGGGATAAACATGGCAAAATCTGTGAAATGGATTTACTAATCTCTGCCCTGGCTTCTTGCCTGTTTTTGAAGGGTGAAAAATGAAAATCTCTGCATGTCACATTTCAGAACTGGATGGGCCTCCAGTTCTTCATCTCACTTGATCTGGAACTCACCACCACCATGAGGAAATAGACTCTAAGGAGGTTAGCTACCCACAGGTTAGCTACCCACACAACCATTTCCTTTGTCTGGGAAAAAACTTTCCATTTCCATTTCTCTTTCTTGTTCTATGGATGCCCTGGTGCTTCCCTGTCACATACATGTCATTGCCTCTTGTCTTCTTGTCAGCGTCTCCACCAGGCTGGTGGGTAGGGCGTGGTGTGGCTTTCTGGTTTGCATCTGTATTTACAGGGCCCAGCTTGGCACCCAGGAGGATGACGGCTGGGGCTAGCCACTGGGTCAGAGTGGAAACTCACCCAAATGAAGATCTGGAGCAAAGCAGGAATGTCCAAGACCAACTTCTTCAGAAGATTCTGGTTTCAAAGAATTTGGTATGGATGATTCAGGGACTTCATGGAAGAAACCCAAATTCTGGATCTTGTTACACATACTTAATTCTCTCTCAGTTCTTTTGCACCTTTTTTTTTTTTTTTGATGCCTACTTGGTGTTAAGCACCGCTGAACAAAGACACAAAAAAGCCCACCTTTGTGGAGCTTACATTCTAATGGAGAGAGATAGGTGATAAACATCTTTGGATAAACAAGGTAGATGAATAAGTCATACAGTATTTTAGTAGGAGGGGCTTCCCACGTGGTGTTAGTGGTAAGAAATCTGCCTGCCAATGCAAGAAATATAAGAGACACAGGTTTGATCCCTAAGTCAGAAAGATTCCATGAAAGAAGGCATGGCAACCCACTCCAGTATTCTTGCCTGGAGAATCCCATGGACAGAGGAGCCTGGCGGGCTACAGTCCATAGGGTCACAAAGAGTTGAACACGACTGAAGTGATTTAGTGTGCAGGAATATAAAGTGAGAAGGCAGCATAAGGCATGCCATGGGCTGTAGCTGGGGCTGAAGCGTGCCTTTGGCTCAGGGACCCTCACTGAGGTGAAGGAGTGATCCACATGGGTATCTGAGGGAAGATGGCTCCAGACCGAGGGAACTGCAAGTGCCAAGGCCCTGGGGCAGAAACTGCAAGAGGTCAGCATGGCTAGAGCTGAGTGAGTCCAGAAAAGAAATGAGACACCTCCAGAGAAGCAGACATACAGGACTTTGAAGCTCTTTGTAAACCATTGTAAGGCCTTTGGCATTTTGCTTTGAAGAGAATGGGGAGCGACTGGAGAGTTTGTGAAGTAACAGGGTTTATTTTAAATTCATGTTTGTCAGAGGAGGAATACGCACCATACTCTTCTCTGAATCCAGCCCTGGTGTGAACCCAGGTCCAACTAACTCCAAACTCAGTGCTCACTAGGTCCCCACACCTCTGAAAAGTAAGGAGCTAGGAATGGAAGCGACCTGTTAGCTCTGAGGGCCGAGCCCTGGGTCAGGGGTTGGGGCTGGGGCAGCCTTGCTGGGCTCTGAGAAGGAGTGTGGCTCCTGTGACCCTTCACCCTCAGCAACACAAGGCATGTTGCCCTCAGGTGGCAGCTATGGAGCGCATGGGGAAGGAAAAGTCTGGGTGAGGTAGATGTGTAGACCCAAGGTTGCACAATAGCCTTTGGAGGCAGAGCCAGGCTCTCCTTGGGCGGGACCCTTCCCCACATTCCCAGCAGGCTTCCCAAGTTACTCCACCCTGGGGTCTTTGAAATCAGAAACTGCTTCAGAGTAGACCCACAGAATCCCATAGGCCTTGAGGGCGGGGGTCTCAGGGGAACTTGGTGGCCGAGGAGCTTGGGTACAGAAGAGAGGAGGAGGGGTCCCCAGAGGTGAGGTGGCGAGGTCAGGGCACCTTCTCATCACTGCCTGCCTGTCATCAGCACCTGTGTGTCCACCCTCTAGAACCCAGTTATGATGTGTGTGAGTGAGCACATGAAACTCACTGAGCCTGTTTCCTGATCTGTGGAAGACAGAGACCAGGGCCACTTACTTCATGAGGCTTGAGAGGTGATGCAAGCAAAATGCTCAGCACAGAGCCTGGCGCCTGGTGGCCTGCACTCCACAGCAGGCCCTTTGCTCACAGCTCGGTCTGTAAGCCGAGTGCTCTCCTCCGGGGGCCTGGAGCTGGGCTTGGCTCTGCAGTGCGCGGAGCAGGGGGACTTCCAGGCCGGGCCTGATCCAGATGCTGGCTGCCTTCCATGGATGCAGGAACCTAAGTGAGACGCAAGGAGTAAGAAGGCAACCTCTGGGAGGTTCATTAAACTTGGTTTTTTTTAACTTCATTTTTACTGTGACTCAGCATAAATGTGTGAAATGGAAATAAAAGTTTCATGAAACAGTACCTACCTTCACCAGACATGATGCACTCTATTTTTATTCTTCTATTTCATTGAAACTATTAAATGCTGTTGTTGTTGTTATTATTCAGTCGCTAAGTCGTGTCCGAGTCTTTTGCAACCCCATGGACTGTAGCCCACCGGGCTCCTCTGTCCGTGGGACTTCCCAGTCAAGAATACTGCAGTGGGTTGCCATTTCCTTCTCCAGATTAATCTCTGGTCACAACCCAAGCGCCGAAAATGATTAACAAGCTCAATGAAGCGCAGCCCGTGGTCTGCCAGGCAGTCGGGCTCACGGAGGGTTCCCTTTTGAGAACAGCTCAGGGTTGTGAGGGCTGGTGGGTGAGTGTGGCCGTTGCCACGCGACTGTCCTCTTCAGTCCCCCACAGGGAAACAAGAGGCCTGGTGAGCAGACCCCAGCGGCAGATGCTCCCGAGTCTGCTTCAGCCCCTCAAACAGGGCCCTTCTGCCCAGCCAAGCTGCGTGCAGGAGACGACAGGGGCCATTTCAGGCAGAGACCAGATGGCCACTCACCATACAGCCTGCACAGTGTGTTGTGTGTCTGCTTTAGGAAAGACCAAGGGACTGGGGACTCAAGAGGCAATAGAGCATAGTGGTTAGCATAGGACCTTTGCTGCCACACTGCCCAGGTCTAAATTCCACCTCATAACCAGCCAGCTCTATGGCTGTGGGCAAACCACTTGATCTCTCTGTGCCTCAGTTTTCTCATCTGTAAAATGGGGATAATGCTAATTCCTCAAAGGAGTCTCTGCAAGTCTGTGTATGTGAGTGTTGTGTGTGTGTCCTAGAACAGCCCCTGGCACTACTAATATTTTGACTGCTGTCAGATGAAAGTGCTTATTGGCTGGAGGCCATTCAAATAGTGTGCCAACATATGTCACATGGGGCCTCTGGCTTGAGTTTTCTCTCTCCACAGCCCCCAGGCCAGTGAGCCAGGCTCTCCTTGAGACAGTGGTGGGGCTGGGGAAAGAGGAGGCAGCTGCTCACCCAGAGCAGCTGGGTGGCCCAGACAGCGTGGATGACTGTCTGCCCAGTCCAGCTCTGCCCTCTGCAGAGGGAGTTCCCTGCAGCACCCAATGCCCCTCCACAGACACAATCATCACCGACTGTTCACAGATAACCTGCTCTCTGGCTGGGGGCTGGGGTGGGAAGGGCAGCTCTCAGAGTCATGTTTGGCGCTTTCTGGGGCCAGGAGTGTGTGGAGAGCCACAGAAAAGGAAAAAGGAAAGGAGAAGACCTCAGCTGGGAATCCAGGGCCGGGCCAATGTATAGCTTCATGCCGGGTCCCCTCAGCCCCACCCATCTGAGGCTGGATGGCTGGGGGTGGGGCCACCCTGCACGTGGAACAGGGTCCCTCAGACTTGATGTCAGTGTGCACGAGTCATCTGTTTTCTTCCTGGAGGGATATGTGGGTTCCCATGGGGCCACCTCCACCCGAAAGTATTAAGAGGTATGCCACAGACCATGTGACAAGCAGGAGGGAGACAGGATGGTGGATGGGGGTCTTCTTTCCAGTGTTCCTTACACCAGACACCCAATACAAAAACCAGAGAACCCACCTCCCAATCCCACAGGGCCCCACAGCCCTGGTCCCGGAGTCAGTCAGCCCTGCGTTCAGACTCCGGCTCTGCGAGTCGCCAGCTTCACAACCTGAAGCTCCTTCCTCTACCTCGAAGGCCAGGTCTGGTGTTGGTACCCCAGGACCATTTCCTGCCTGGCAGGGTCTCTGTGAGGATCAAACAAACTGAAGCGTGAAATTAACGAGCACAGTGCCTGTCACTTAGCAGGTGTATGACAAATATAAGAGGCTTTCTCTCTCTGTAGCCTCTCTGTTGGGTCCCACTCCATTCTCCCCAGGAGTTGCAGCTCCCAGCAGAGCCTCCCAAGGCCTCTTCCGGGCGCTTGTCTTTGTAAACAGGTCCTGTGGCAGCAGCAGCAGCCTTAATTTTAGTTCTGGGCTCAGTAATTTCCCGTGATTACAGGCCTGTCAGTGCAGCAAGCTCTGCAGCTGCGAGGAAGCCAGCAGGCCTCATCGGGGCAGGCTGGAGCCCGTGTTCACACACGTGCTTGCGAAGGGGCATGGTACCCACACCATCCTCCCAGGACCAGACGCAGGGGTCCTCAGCCAGGCTGTATACGTACTGCATGTCCTCATGGATTCCTGCAGGGGGTGGGGGCAGGGGATTTAACAACACATTTGCACACACAGCTAGCCCCAGGACTTGTAAGTAGGGAGTGGAGGCCAGGAATAGCAAAGGTTTAGGGCAAGGATGCCCACCACCCCCTCTTCCTTCTCTCTCTTGCCTGTGGTGCCCAGAAAAGAGATTCCCTATCTTCTCAGCTCCAAGACCTGATAAGTACTCTGTGTTGTAAGTGCATGTGAGTGTGTGTGTGAGTGTGTGTCTGTGTGTATGTGAAAGAGAGAGAGGCAGGACAGTCAGTCAATAAATATTTATTAAGCATCTACTGTGAATCTTGACCTTGACCCTGTTTGGTGCTGAAGACACAGCAGTGAATGAGCAAAGGGAAGTCCAGCAATACACACGAAACACTAAGAATAACAAGCAGTGGGTCCTCACTACTGGCAGATTCCGTATTTGTGACTCGCCTGCTCCCTGAAATGTATTTGCACCCCTCAGTCGATACTCACAGTGCTGCCACAGTCATTCTGGGACGTGCCCTGGGTGGGGAGAACTTGAACAGCCCGATGCACGAATCCCCAGCTGGGTTCCACCACGACGACCTCTGCCATCTTGGCTCAGTTCAGACTTTAAAGTGTCCTTTTTGAGGTTTACTGAGAGCTGTGTTTCTTTACATTTTCATGCTTTTTGTTGGTGGTTTCACTGTTTAAATGGCCCCGAGCCTAGGGCAGAAGTGTTGTCTAGAGTTCCTTGGTACAAGGCGTCTGTGATGTGCTCCCCAGAGAAAATTCAAGGGTAAGTTAGCATCTCTCAATCATGAATAATAGTGCTGTTGGCCGCGAGTTCTATGTTAATGAATCAGCGATATATATTAAATCAGGTGTCTAGAAACAGAAACACACAGAAAACAAGGTTATGTATTGATCCGTTGACAAAACCTGGTGACTAGAGGCTCACAGGAGCCTAGCTCTGTCTCTCTTCTAGGAGCAATGGTTCCATATTTACTAATTCAGTGTTCGAGGTGACTTTATAGAATGCCTGTGAACAATAAGGCTCTACTGCAGACACAGCCAAGTGCCACAGGAAAATAAAACATGGCGATGCCAAACGACCTTGAGTGATGTCACCAGGTGGCTAAGATGAGCCTCCCTGGGGAGGTGCACTGGCGCCAAGTCGGGACTCGGTGGAGACAGCAGCTGGGGGAGATGCGGCGGGCAGAGCGTGCCAAGCAGCAGTCATGCTGGAATGAGCATGGCCCCGGGGGACTCTGGGCACCATGAGATGGCCAATGTGGCCAGGGCAGAGCCCAGGGGGGAAAGATGAAGGAGGATGAAGCTGGGGAGGTGGGAGGTCCCGGCCACACTGGGCCCTGCAGGCCACGGAAAGAAACTTGGGTTCCTCTTTCCTAGTTAAATGGGAAAGTGGGGAGGGCCAGGAGGGCTTTACTCCTTCCCTGTGGCCGAGGTCCTGGAAGGGCTGAGAGGCCACCAGGGAGGAGTCCCGCTGCGGCAGGAGTTCTAGGGCTGTCACGAGGGAGGTGGTGACAAGGGGTGGATGTGAACACAGGACCAACGCTGAGGCTTCAGAACTGCCTGGTGGAGATGCAGGGATCAGTCCTGGAATTGTGCAGGACCTGCTGGCTTAGTGGAGGTGGCCCTCAGAGCTGGGGAAGAGCAGGAGGGGCTGGCCCAGGTGCCCAGGCAGAGGGAAGGCTGGAGGAGGAGCTGGCTGGGGCGTGGGAGGGGAGTGGGGCCATGCAGGAGCCTCGGGAACGTGTTCAAGATCCTCCCTGGAGGCTGTGTCAGGGCGTCGGCAAGGCTCTTTCTCAGGGGATTTCCCGCTAACTTTCCCCTACCTCATCCTCCAGGAGACTTCCTGCGCTCAAGCAGCCCAGAGCTAAACCTGGAGAAACCGCTATACACACGCACATACAGATATTCTCTTTTTTGAAAGACCTAATCTCATCAGAGAGGTCATGTGTTCTGGCCCTCCCCATCCTCATGTCAGATGCTCCTCCTCCCAGGATCTTTCCCTGCCTCAAATTTTATTCATCCTCATGGGTCCAGCATACCACTGTCTCTCAGGAGGACTTCTGTGACTGCTCTGACCCCCACTAACCTCTGACATTTGAACCCCCACAGTCCTGCTGGCCTGAATCTTCTATGCCTCTATCCTCAGGAGGGAAAGTGAAAGTGCCAGTCACTCAGTGGTGTCCAACTCTTTGAGACCCCATGGGCTGTAGCCTGCCAGGCTCCTCTGCCCATGGAATTCTCCAGGCAACAATACTGGAGTGGGAGCCATTCTCTTCTCCAGGGAATCTTCCCGATCCAGAGATCAAACCCAGGTCTTCTGCACTGCAGGCAGATTCTTCACTGTCTGAGCCACCAGGGAAGCTCCTGGTGTGTATCCCTCCCAAAACAGGGCTTAGATCTCCACTGCGAGATCCCCAGGGCACAGGCCTAGCAGGAGAGTGTGGAGGGGATGAAAACTCTAAGGATGAGGCTAGGATCAAGGCCAAGATTTCCGCAGATTGAGGGTGGAGGATGGGGCTGTGGACAGAGTCAGTTCTGCCTGCATTGAGCCAGCTAGTACGGGGGGCATCTACTCCCATGGCCAGCCCCCACCCCATGGAGCTCTGGCCACTGGGCTGAGACTGGCCCTGGGCTGCTTGCCTCCTGCCTGACTCCATAAGCCACTCAATGCCCAGGAGGAGCCCGGCCTGGCAGAGATCTGTCCAGTGAGAACCCAGAGTTGCTCTGTGCCAGCACCATACCAGCTGAGCCCTGGGCCATGCTGGTGCCATGGCGATGCCACCACCGCCAGCCTTTCCCCGTAACCATGGGAATGTGCGCAGGGCTGCGGCTGCTTATGCAACATCTCCGAGGCTGGGAAACGGACTGCCCATCAACCTCATCCTGTCTGCCAGCCTGACCTGCTCCCTGGGAAGCCGGCAGACAGGCTCCGTGAACTTGGGTTGTGCTGTTCCACCTGTCATTCCCCAGACTCCCTACACACACACACACACACACACACACACGGCATCCTGTCTGTGGCAGGGACACCTGGGGTAGAATAATCTAGAGAGAAGACAGTGAGGAAAGAGAGAGAGACATACTGAAGCAGGTGTGCAAAGGGAACCAGGATTCTGACAAAGTAGGCAGCTGGCCATCTGGATGCAAGTGCAAAGCTCCAGGCTCCTCCAGCAACCCCAGCCCCAGATGTCCAGTATCACAGAGACAAGCCAGCTGCCTAGTGGGTTGGTCCTTCACTTCCCACAGCTGGAAGCTGGAGCCCCATAAAGTGGAAGAAAGAGTCAGAGAAAAACAAAAGGACAGGGACAGAGGTGGAGAGACATGCACACAGTGACAGGGTCAGGGGAGCCCCAGAAGAGAAATATCCACACCAGGAGATTCACACAGATGAGGGAGACACTACAGACCACCCCCTTCCCACAAAACCCCAGACAGCGATGGCTTTTGGCTTCTCGCTGTTCTCCAAGGCCCTGCTCTACCTCCCAAAGCAGTCCTGCTCCTCATGGTTTCAGGGCCCAGCTGCTGGCAGCCCCGGAGGATGGTGAGGGCATCACAGGACACTAGGGCAGGACCAGGACATGCAGGCTCTGGAGAGGGGCAAGCGCCTGGCTCTTCTCCAGCCCGCTGCCCGCCCTGCCTGGTCCGCTCCATCCGTGGCTTTGTCCTGTATCTCCCTCCGGCATGTCCTGTCCTCCTCACTGTGTCACCCTTCCCTGCCTGAGCCCCTTTCCGCCATCACCAGCCTTCCCTCCTCCTTGGAGACTCTGGCTCCAAGTCTTCCTTCCCCTCCATCTGAGCCTTCTTCTTAGGCAACAGCGATGCCCAGGCCTACTAGCCAAGCAGCCCCTCCCATCCTGCACCACCCTGCCCTCCTCCTCGACTCACAGCAGCTCTTCCCTTGCCCAGCGAGGAGCCCTTCCCCAGGTACAAAGGGCAAGGCAGGCAGAAGCTTCGGTCCGCTCGACCTTGTCATCTGTCCTTCCAGTTCTCAACACTCCCACCCACACAGCTGACACTTCCATACCCTGGACCTTCCGTTCACTGTCCCCTCTGGCTCAGATCGCAGGGTCGTCAACACAAACCCTCATTTGCAAACGTGGCCTAGAAGCCACTAGTGCCTCCATCTTCTGGGCAAAACCACACCCTCGGCAGGCTCTCCTGGGCCTTCCCGGGGCCCGATACTCTCCTAAGGGGCGTGCCACCACTCCAAACTCACCTGCCAGCTCGCCACATTCCTTGCCAGCTGGTTCCCCCACCTCTGCCACTGCTACTTCCCACCTTCTGCCTTCTCCTCAAGATGCCCAGCTCCCCTCCCTTCCCCCGCAGATCACCATGCCTTCAGGGTGAACGGCCAGCATTCCACAGCCATCCACCCCTGCCCCTCCCATCACCTGCATCCACCACCTCCCCAGGGCTTCCCAGGTGGCACCAGTGGTAAAGAACCCGCCTGCCCACGCAGGTAGACGCAGGAGACCCAGGTTACACCCCTAGATGGAGAAGATTGCCTGGAGAAGGAAATGGCAACCCACTCCAGTATTCTTGCCTAGAGATCCCATGGGCAGAGGACCCCCTTCCCCAGACAAGGTACCCTTGTCTGGGTTCTGAGGCTACATTTTCAGTGAGCTCGCTCCACAACGTGCCCTCCCCTTATCCTTCAGTGATTCCCATATCCAGCTCATTAGCATTTATCCAGATTGTCTTCTTATAACAAACCGCCCCCCGCCATGAACCCCACATTCCCCTCCTAAAACCCTTTCAGCTCCCCTACCCTGCCCCAGGCCAGCTTGGTCTACACATCCTGCCTCTGTGCCCTCACAGCTCATTCACTTTTCAACACCCTCCCATCTGCTTTCCAAGTCTCCTCTGCCCCAGACATTCCTGCCCTGAGCTGTGCTCCCAAGTCCACCAACGAGTTTACAAGCCCAGTCTCAGGTCTCAGGGCTGTGAGGCAGTGCTCAAAGCGTGCCCAATCCCAGTCCATCTGGATTTCCTCCCAGTCTAGTGCTGTTCCCTCCAGCCTGCTCTGGAGTTTCCTGCTCCCCACGGGGATGTTCAGCAGCTCTGTCTCCACTGCTCACTCTCACCCTTTGGGAGTCAAACACCACCACCAATATTCCCACCGCTCAGGAACTCCACTCCAGAGCCAGGCCTGTCTTCTCAGCTCCAGTCTGCCCCCTGGCATCCAGCTGTCTCCCATGCACCCAACACCGGTCGTATCATGCTCCTAAAATGTGATCTTCCCCCTAAAATGTGCTCTTCTCCACCGCAACCTGTTTCAGAAGAACCTTCCTGGAAATCTCCCTTCCCGTCACTTCACATATTAACTCATCACCCAGTTAGACATCTTTACTCTGGCCTAATCTTTCCTACCACCATCCCCTGAGCCAAGCCTCCCTTTTCAGCCTCCCTGCTTCCAGCTGAGGTCTCCACCGGAAATTCAGTCTTCCTATCCAAACCAGTCAGAGAGATTATTGCAAAACTGGAAGTCTCATTACATCACACATTTCCAATAGCTCTTGAGATAAATCTTCCTCAGTGTGATTTCGCTGACCCTGCATAAGCTGGGTGCTGCCCAAACTTCCTCATCTCAGGCTTTTCTCACTCCAATAACCACAGTAGCTACTTTCAGTTCCTGCCAAATGACAAGCTCCTTTCCACCTCAGGGTCTTTGCACATGCTATTTCCACTATCTTGGATTTTCACCCACTTTCTTATCCAGCCAATGTATACTTGTGGTCTAATCTCAGCTTACATGGCACTTTCTCCAGAAAGCTTTTGTTATTTAAATATTTTAAAAATGTATTTATTTTACTTGATGGATAATTGCTTTACATTATTGTGTTGGTTTCTGCCAAACATCAATATAAGTATACATATGTCCAATGGACAACAGCCATAGGTATCCATATGTCCCCTCTCTCTGAACCTCCCTCCTACCCCCCTCCCCATCTCACCCCTCCAGGTTGTTACAGAGCAGAAAGCCTTTTTTTTTTTTTTTTCTAAAGAACTCCCAGGCTAGGTTTGGTCCTCTAGCTGCTGCTTCTTTTGGAGCTCTGTTTCTCCTGTGTACACCATTATGCAATTGTTTGAGCTGCAGGACCGCCTCCCAGGGTTGGGCTCTGTCATACCCATGGCCAGCTTATTCTGAATGTCAGTCTTATGTCTGAGGAACTTGTGACAGTGTGCAGACTCTCTCTGGGTAGAAGTCAGCAGGCGCTCTCTAGCACCCCCTGCCACTGCAGGCCAAGGCCGTGCCATCAGAAGTAGCTCTGTGTGACTTGGGTTTGGAAGAGAACACCAAGAGGAAGCCAGGTACAATCGAGCTTTTGGTAAGCAGGCCAGTGCCAGTGGAGTAGTTCGGCTTTTCAGGACAGCTGTGTTGGGTATCTGGCATTTTATCCCCAGTGTTACTGGCATGAGCAGCTGTGTCTGCAGCCGAAAGCGGTGGAAGGGGGAATTCGCTGCAGTGGTCCCCTGGTGGGGCATGGGCACTGCCTCTGACTCTTCTCCCTAACATCATTGACGACATCATGTTTCTACTTAACCCAACCCAAGAAGTTCTATCTTCTGACCCATATCCTCCTGAGCCAGACCCTAAGCCCCTTGAGTAGGGTTGTTCTGGAGCTGTTTGAAGCTGTGTCTCTAGGCTCTACAAGCTGTCTGCCACCTAAGCATGTACTGAGCAAATGGGTAGCCCTGAGGAACCCAGCACTCCAACAGGAATGCCCATGAATATTCTTGGGGAGAACAAAGTCTCCATATGATGCCCACCATCCTGTCCTGCAGACCCTTCCTCCAAACACTGCTACCTGATTTGAGATCAGCCACATTCTTGCTTCCTGCCCAGCAGATGGTGGTGCTTGGCTTTGTGGAATTCTAGAGTCTATATAACCAACCTGAGTCCCCTCCTCCAGGAAGCCTTCCTTGACTGCTCCTGCCCTCACCAACACCCTGTTCTCTGAGTTCCCACAGCCGAGAAAATTTCAGCCCTGCACATCCATTCTTACATCGTTTTATCCTTGGGGAGAGCTTCAAAACTCCCGAGGGCTCCCCAGGGACACGGAACAAGCCCCTCATTTTTACCATCACTCCTCCTCCCCACAATGGAGAGGAGCACAGGCTGGACCCAATAAGAGGGAAGGAGAGTTTCCTCCTTTCCATTAGAAAATGCCCTTTTAGGACCTGTGGAGAATATGGCTAGAAGGAAAATGCTGCAGTGGATGATGGGAAATCCTACTCTACCTGCACAGAACCAGGGGTCAGGGAGCCCCTACCGCAATCTGCTGTGAATCCTGTAGGGAGACTCCAGTGAGCACTCCTGTCTCTTCAGCTCTTATTCTTCTCATCAGCTTCTTACTCCTCAAGACTGAGGTCAGAAGGGCTTAGGGGTATCACATTGCCCCCCTCCTCCAGGAGCCTCTTGTTCCCCTATGCTGGCCAGACCAGGAGCCCCTTTCTCCATCAGCCCTGCGGGCTTACTACACCCAGGCCAGGCCCTGGAAGTCCTGCCTCCATCATCGCCCGTGTTGGGGCCTCATCCAGGAAGTTCTGTCAGCCCATCCAGGGTTCTTCACTGCAATTGTTCTGCCATCTGGTGGCCAAGTGAAGCATTGCTCGCCTCAACCTTGCTGCAATTCAATTTCTCTTTTGCAGATAACTCAGAAGTCACTTCTTGCCTGGAAACTCCCGTGGACGGAGGAGCCTGGTGGGCTGCAGTCCATGGGGTCGCTAAGAGTCGGACACGACTGAGCGACTTCACTTTCACTTTTCACTTTCATGCATTGGAGAAGGAAATGGCAACCCACTCCAGTGTTCTTGCCTGGAGAATCCCAGGGACAGGGGAGCCTAGTGGGCTGCCGTCTATGGGGTCGCACAGAGTTGGACACGACTGACGCGACTTAGCAGCAGCAGCAGCAGAAGTCACTTGCTGACCGACTTCTTTCTCCATACTGATGGGGATGCTGAGGCCCCAAGAAGGGAGGGGTTTGCCAATCAAAGGACATACATAGGAACCCTTGATACAGTCCCAGTCCAAGGATTCTTGTAATGGAAGAGGCTAACGAAGTGGTGGGAATTTGAAGCTCCAGTAGAAACTGGAAGGAAGCAAGAAGTAGGCTCCGGGCCATAGATGAAGCCTCTAAGGAAGGAATAGATCATTCACAAAGTGAGCTTCTGCTTCGACCACTGTTTCCAGCTGCTAACTAACCTCTACCTAACACCAGTTAAAACTTCAGGAAACCACTATTTGACTATTAAGCTGATGAAGATACTTTTAATGGCAAAATGAAGCAGAGACCATCACATTCACACTGCTTGTGCAAGAATACACTGAGTCAACTTTCCTGGGAGGCAGTTTGCCAATAAGATTTAAAATACTTATCACCTGCATTGTATTGGCTAAAAAATTCAATGTTTATGGGTTTACTCCAATGTTTTTATTTTTTTGAGTTGTACATGAAGAATTACATGCAAAGAAGTTTGTCATCACAACTATTAAGAAACTAGAAGCAAAGTTCACCAATAGAATATTTGTAAAACACTTATTGGTTAAATAAACAGTATTAGATACATGAAATAAAACTGGAAATATTGATGCTTTAAAAAGACTATTAAATAGGCTATATACAAACTATGAAGCAGAATATAGGTCTGCAAGAGTTCTGCAGCAACAATTTGTTTATTTTTTGAATAACAATTTTATTGAGATATAGCTCACATGTCAAAAATTTTACCCTTTTAAAGTATATAATTCAGTGGTCTTTAGTATATTCACAGAGTGTGCAACCATTACCACTTTCTAATTTTAGAACATTTAATTCCCCCTAAAAGAAACCCAGTACCCATTAGTAATCAGTTTCCATCCTCCCAACCCTGAAGACCTCTAATTTGCTTTCTGTCTCTATAGATTTGCCTATTCTGAATATTTCATATAAATGAAATCATATAATAAATAATCTCTCGTATCTAAGTCATTTCACTTAGCACAATATTTTTAGGGGTCATCCATGTTGAATCATGTATCCATATTTCATTCCTTTTGTTATTCATTGTATGGATATATCACCTTTTATTTATTCATTTAATAATTGATGGACAGTTGGGTTTCCATCTTTTGGTAGTTATGAGTAGGGCTGCTATGAATATTCATGTATAAGTTTTGTACAGGCCTGAGTTTTTCATTCTTTTGCCTATATGCCAAGTCACACAGTAACTAAATGTTGGACTTTTCCAGGAACTGCCAGATTTTTGCCAAAGCAATTGTACCATTTTACATTTCCACCAGCAAAGCATGAGAGTTCCAATTCTCCACATCCTTGTGAATACTTGTTACTTTTTTTTTTTCATTTTAGCCACTCTACTGGGTATAAAATGCTATCTCATTATGGTTTTGATTTGCATTTTCCCAATGACTGATGACATTGAGCATCTTTTCATGTGCTTGTTGTCCATTTTTATATATCATTTATATTCATTTTAAACATAAGACATGACAGAAATTTATGAACATATCATGATCTCGCGATGTTTCAAGAAAGCAGAGGAGAAAAATCTTTTAGGAAACATACAAAAATACCGGTGGTGATTGTCTTCGGGTAATGAGATTATGACTGATTTTTTTAATTTAATGACTTTTTTTGGATATGGACCATTTTTTAAGGTCTTTACTGAATTTGGTATAACACTGCTTCTGTTTCATGTTTTGGTTTTTGGCTGTGAGGCATGTGGGATCTTTGCTCCCCAACCAAGAATCGAACCTGCACCCCTGCATTGGAAGGCAAAGTGTTAACCGCTGGACCGCCAGGGAAGTGCCCACTGGCTGATTTTTATTTCTTTTAAAATCCCTTCTATATCTCCCAAATGCCCTGCAATGAGGATGAACTACTTTTCTGATTTGAAACTAAAGGAAGAAAAGCATGTTGCATTACTTCGGGGGCAGCACTTGGGCAGAGGACTTCAGAGAAAGAAGCAGGCTGGGGACACAGGAGGGCAAGCAACGGAGAAGACAGAGGAGAAAAACCTAGAACTGAGGAACCTCCACCCTAGAGGAAAGTAAAGAGAGAGATTCGAGCATTTTCCAGAAGGACAAACCTAAAAGGCTAACAGGCACAAGAAGAGAAGAGATGCTCGCTCATTAGTTATCAGAGGAAAGTAAATTTAAATAACAAGGAGATGTCACCATACACCCATTTGACTTGCAAACATTGAAAAGCTGGGTAATGCCAAGTGTTGGTGGAGCTGCTGGTGGGAGTGGAGATCTCGCTGGCAGTTCTGGAGTGCAATCTGGAACCACTCTGTCGCGTTAAGAAAAGGCATATCGGCTGAACTACACAGCTTTCACTCCCCAGAATGTGTCCCGATGAAAGGCTCCCCGGCCTGGGGACGAGAGGGCCCATGAACAGTCACCTAGAGGCGGGGGAGACGAGACGGTCACACGTGGCTGGTGACACCATGTGGCACCGTAAGGCAGTCCAAACAAGCCACCAGACGGGCACACGGCAACACAGGTGGCTCTCTTGAAAGAACTGTGCTGAGAGGAAAAACATTAGAAGCAGGATGAGGCATATAACCGACAGCATTTATGTAAATCAAAAGTACAGAGACACACAACACTACGTGTTTTGCAAGAACACAGAAACAAGTATTCGCATTTAACACATTGGAATGTGTGCCTGTAGAAGAGGGGAACGGAAGTAGAGGCAAAAGAGAACATATATATTTTTTAATGAATTAAATGAGAGGATCCGTGCACAGACTGTGATGGGGATGTGACAAGAACGGGGATGTGATAAATGCACACCAGCACCAGGTCCAAACAAAGCTCACAGCTCCCTGCCCCGCAGAGGCGGATGGGGCCACTCGAGCGTAGCTATCCATTTACAAGTTTATTGGCTCCTCTGGCCTTGGGCTATGGCCCAGATTCCAGGAGGAGGGACATGAGAAGAACAGGAGCAGCCACACAAGGGCCCGGGAAAAAGAGTCAGGAACGAGACAGGAAAGAAGCGCTGGGAGGAAGCATGAGGGTTCCCATGGGACGCTGTGGAGGGTGGTAGACCCAGGTAGCTGCCCAAGTTCAGGTGTGGGCTCCAGTCGCAGGCTGCAGCCTAACACACAGATGTCAGCACCTTCACCCTCGAGTGTGAAGGCGTCGTCCACTTGATATGAGTCCTCCGGGCTGGCAGAAGTTCAGGATCGTGGCCGTGCCATCTCCGTGAGATCTCAGTCCTCACCTCCAAGAACAAGAGGGAGGGTATTAGGAGGGTCCCACTGCCACTTCTTTATTCAGCCCCAGTGGGGTTGAGGGTGCCAGGGGAGGCCATGCAGGAGAAACTGAGGCAGGGGTTTCTTGCGCAGGAGAAGCTATGGTTGGCCACGGCCACAGCTAAGTACTACCTCTAGAGGATACTCCTCCCTCCTTCCTGCAAGTATTTCTGACCATTCCCTTTGGCTCCTTCTCTGTCTTTTAGTACTGCTTTTGTCTTGGCCCACTTAAAGACAATTATGGGTGTTTTCTTGAGTTTCTGGCCAAAAGATAAGTAGTCTGTCCTCTCCAACTAGCCCAGGTCCCACGAGCCATTACAGGCAGGTATGGAAGTCCTGTGTTTGCTCCCAGAACCCAGATAAGTCTTCAGAAGACTCAGAGAGGCTAGTGGGAGCAAAGAATGTCAGAGGAGAGGGAGCCAATAAGAGACAGAAGTGTCAGGTATGGGGTAGCAATGCCCCACAGCTGGCAGACAAGTCTGTGTACCCAGGTCTCCAGCAGAACAGCTGCTGCTGCTGCTGCTCAGCCACTTCAGTTGTGTCCGACGCTGTGCGACCCTATAGAAGGCAGCCCACCAGGATCCCCCGTCCCTGGAATTCTCCAGGCAAGAACAGTGGAGCAGGTTGCCATTTCCTTCTCCAATGCGTGAAAGTGAAGTCGCTCAGTCTTGTCCGACTCTTAGCGACCCCACGGACTGCAGCCCTTCCAGGCTCCTCCATCCATGGTATTTTCCAGGCAAGAGTACGGTTCAGTTCAGTTCAGTCACTCAGTCGTGTCCGACTCTTTGCGACCCCATGAATGGCAGCACGCCAGGCCTCCCTGTCCATCACCAACTCCCGGAGTTCACTCAGACTCACATCCATTGAATCCATGATGCCATCCAGCCATCTCATCCTTGGTCGTCCCTTTCTCCTCCTGCCCCCAATCCCTCCCAGCATCAGGGTCTTTTCCAATGAGTCAACTCTTCGCATAAGGTGGCCAAAGTACTGGAGCTTCAGTTTTAGCATCATTCCTTCCAAAGAAATCCCAGGGTTGATCTCCTTCAGAATGGACTGGTTGGATCTCCTTGCAGTCCAAGGGACTCTCAAGAGTCTTCTCCAACACCACAGT
>SJXQ01005552.1:227223-258980 GCA_006408695.1 Aepyceros melampus | reverse complement strand
TTTGGTCATCTTATGTGAACAGATGACTTATTGGAAAAGTCCCTGATGCTGTGAATGATTGAGGGCAGAAGGAGAAGAGAGGCTCAAAGGATGAGAAGGATGGCATCACCTATGCAATAAACATGAACTTGGAAAATCTCCAGGAGATGGTGAGGGACAGAGAGGTGTGGCATGCCACAGTCCAGGGAGTAGCAAACAGTCAGACATGACTTGGCAACTGAACAACAACAACAATATCCCATTGTAAATATGTACCATATCTTCTTTATCCATTTCCCTCTTGATGGACATATAGGTTGCTTCCATGTCCTGGCTATTGTAGATAGTGCTGCAACTTTTAAAAAGGCTATCATGGCTCACTCTTGTGGTTCTCAAAGTGAGGGTTCCAGACCAGCAACATTAACATCACCTGAATACTTATGAGAAATGCAGAATCTTGTACCTTAGCTCAGGTCTAATGATGAGACACTCTGGGAGTGGAGTCCAGTTATCTGTGTATAAATGAGTGCTCTGGGTGATGACATATAATTAAGCTTCCAAACAACCAATCACAGCAAAGTTTTAGGTCTCAGAAGCTGTTCTGGCTCCAGAGACTGAGTGGCCCCTTAATCTGATTATCTCACACAAGTTTATTCCATCTGCAATTACCCACTTCTCAAAATTGGTAACTATCTCAAACTATTCCAGGGCATCCTAGCAGGAGTTCTTTTTTAACCTTAGATGCAAATTGTCAGCATTCTTTCTCCTTCCTCTTGCAAAGCTCCAGCAAGATCCCAGTATGTTACACACAGCCTCACTGCATTATGGACAATGTGATCCTCTGAACATTTAAAGGATGCTCAGAGAATCTGTGCAAGCATGCAGGACCCAAGAAATAAAGAGGTGGGATTATTGAGAGAGAAACATGGCAAGCAGTGACCTCAGCAGCAAAGTGAAGAACATTATGATGGGCAGGGGCTGTGGGAAGGACTCAAAAACAGTTCTTTCTCAGTCATTTTCACACCTAGTAGACTTGTAATGACCTACAAACACCAAAAAAATGGTACAGGACAGCGGTTCTCTGCGTGTGATCCCCAGTCCAGAAGCAGCAGCATCACTTAGGAACTTGTTAAAAACACAGATTCTAGGCTCCATCGCAGACCGACTGAGTCAGAAACTCTGAGGATAGGGACCTTGCCATCATGTAACGGCTTTGGTCACACTCAGTTTGGAGAACCTCTGATGCCCTGGACAGAAGCTTTGACTCTTGAGTAAGACCATGATATATACACTAGCATGCACAAAACAGATAGCTCGTGGGAAGTTACTGTATGGCACAGGGAGCTCCTCTCAGTCTCTGTGATAACCTAGAGGGGTGAGATGGGAAGGGTGGGAGGGAGGCTCGAAAGAGGGGAAAACGCAACATTGTACAGCCATTATAATCCAATTTTAAAAAGATCGTCAGTTTCAAATCATTTAGGTAGGTAGTGTTAGTCGCTCGGTCATGTCCAAGTCTTTATGACCCCACGGACTGCAGCCCATCAGGCTCCTCTGTCCATGGAATTCTCCAGGCAAGAATACTGGAGTGGGTTAACATTCCTTTCTCCGGGGGATCGAACCCAGGGATCGAACACGGCTCTCCCGCATCGCAGGCAGAATCTGTACTATCTGAGCCACAAAATCCTTTAAAAATATTGAAATCAGAAAGTCTGCATAAGCTGCTATGCCAGTCTTGGGCTATAGTAAGCATTCAACACAAATCTCCACAGCCCACCGCCGCCGCCCCCCCCCCAACCCCGCCACGTCTTCCATCTCTTCCCTTCATTTTCTTCTTCTTCCTCTTCTTCTCCTGCATTTTCAGTGTTATTACCATCAGCTGCAGCCACATAATATGCAATAGTGGCCAGAATGACATCCCCAGATCCAAGGTTTCCAGGTTGGCCGTCCTGCAGCTCCCATTCCTTCTCTGGCAGGAGAGGGAAGAGGATAGATGTGAAGCCCCAACTCCAGCACAGCTGCAAGAGCATCTGTGCTCAGAGCCCAGAGTCCAGGTGCTGGGAGGCTCGCAGGCAAGAGAAACCTGGCCACCAAGTGTGGAGTCTGCCTCCCTCACATCCTGCTTCCAGTCCCAACAGTAATTGGAGGCTGGGAGCTTGTTGTAAATTTGCTTAATTGAGCAGTTGAGGTCTTTATCGACCTGCTGAGGAACTGCTTCTAGAAGCCTGCTCCTAAGCTCACAGCCGCTTTTATGCCTGGGCTTGACTTCGCATCTTCTCCACCCTCTCCGTGTCAAAGACCTGTACCTCTGGGACCAACATCTGTCTTTTCTGCTCTTTTGCTTTTTTTAAAAAAACACAGATCTGAGAAACAGTCCAAATGCAGAGGGCAGGGGCCGAGGAGCTGGCTGCAGCACACCGGCCAGAGTAGGGGGCTGTGAGAGATCAGCAAAGCAGGGAGCAGTTTCACAAGGGCTGGGAGAAATTTGAGATTTGGGGAACACAAGCTTACAAAGTATGGTGCAACTTGGAAAAATTCAGAGCATTTCCTCATCCAGAGGGACAGAATGGAAAAGGTAGCTATTTCATGACCAGGAAGCTCTGAAAACTGAAATGATAGAGAGAAACCCAGAGGTGATAGCAGACAGAAAATTAGATATTGGCTTGCAGTGCAATATTATGTTATTGTTTAGAGGGGAGAAGCTTTTTAAAAATGGTTAGAGTCTACAGATAGCATGATTGGAAAATGGCACTCTGGTTGACTGCTTCATTACCCCAGATGTACTCAGGTGGAGAGAAATTGGAAGATGTCCAGAGAGAAGCAATGAGACAGATGAAGGGAGTACAGAGACTAATATGAAGACATTAAGCAATGTTTGGGCTTCCCTGGTAGCTTAGCTGGTAAAGAATCCGCCTGCAACACAGGAGAACCCAGGTTTGATTCCTGGGTTGGGAAGATCCGCTGGAGAAGGGATAGGCTACCCACTCCAGTATTTGTGGGGTTCCCTGGTGGCTCAGCTGGTAAAGAATCTGCCTGCAGTGCGGGAGACCCTGGTTTGATCCCTGGGTTGGGAAGATCCCCTGGAGAAGGAACAGCTACCCACTTCAGGATTCTGGCCTGGAGCAATTCCATACAGTCCATAGGGTTGCAAAGAATTTGACACCACTAAGTGACTTTCATTTTCACTTTTCAAGCATCGTTTAGTCGCTAAGTCATGTCAGACTCATTTGTGACACCATGGACTGTGGCCTGCCAGACTCCTCTGCCCATAGACTTTCCCAGGCAAAAATACTGGAGCAGGTTGCCATTTCCTACTCCAGGGAATTGTCCAGATGCAGGGATTGAACCCCATTTCTCCTGCATTGGCAGACAGACTCTTTACCACTGAGTCGCCAGGGAAGTCCAAATAAGAACACAGAAAGGAACATATTGTGTGTGAAACACGGCTGCTTTGGCCCCAACAGAGGGTGGGTGAACAGACGACGGGTACCTGGGAGACACTCACATTATTCATGGAGAACGTATAGGCAGCCTTGCACGATGGTGCCTGCCTGTGTGTGTTAGTCACTGGGCCTTGTCTGACTCTTTGCAACCCCATGGACTGCAGGCCACCAGGGTCCTCTGTCCATGGGATTCTCCAGGCAAGAATATTGGAGTGGGTTGACAGTCCCTTCTCAAGGGGCTCTTTCCGACCTAGGGATAAAACCCAGGTCTCTTGCATTTCAGACAGATTCTTTACCATCTGAGTCACCAGGGAAACCCACAATGGTGCTTACATTAGCCCTAATCAAGTGAAATTAAGGAATGTGTTATTTGGTTGAAATCCAGGAAACTCTAGACACATATTCCACTGGGGCAGAGATCAGTGACAGCTTTTGTAAGTGCTACTCCCTTTGCTTGGGATGTTCTTCCTCTTAAACTTGGCATGACAGGCTCCTTCAATAATTCAAGTCTCAGCTTAGGTGTCACTCAAAGACCTGACATCTCTAAGAGAAGACCTCTCTGCCCATGCAGGAGTCACTGTGGACCTCTGCCCTTCCTCTATTGATCCCATGGAGCAATATGAAATTATCTTCCAGACTGAATTATTTGCTTCCTTAGTGTCTGACTCTTGCTGGAACATTTGCCCCCAAAGGTCAGGGATCTTGTCTATCACATTCACCATGAGGTCCCAATAACTAATCACTATTCCAATAAACACTTGCCCTCATAAAGCAGTGAAGTCATGGCAGTACCCTGCTAAACGAGACGTCTCTATGTTAACTTATTCATGCCATGTAGAAAATCTAGATTTTATCACTTTCATCTTTTTTTTTTAAGAGGAAGAAGGTTGAAACCTAGAGAGATTGAGTCACTGCACAGCAGTAGGCGTGAGGTCTGAGATCTGAAGCCAGGTTCTCTAGCTTTAAAATCAGCACTAACGCATGTACGTGGAATCTGGAAAAATGGTACGAATGAACCTGTTTTCAGGGCAGGAATAGAGATGCAGATGTAGAGAGCAGACGTGCAGACATGGGATGGGGATGAATCGGGAGATTGGGATTGAGCATGTGCTCTGCCACGCGTAAAAATCCCTCTAGATTGCTAGAGGGAATCTGCTGAATAGCACGGGGGCTTGGCTCGGTGCTCTATAATAATCTAGATGAATGGAATGTGGGGATGAGAGGGAGGCTCAGGAGGAAGGGGACACATGTTCACATATGGCTGATTCGCTGTCATACAGCAGAAGCTAACGCTGTAAAGCAACTATACTCCAGGAACAAACAAGGGACGCTCTTGATCCTGACACCGCTCAGAGTGTACCCACTGTGCGTGCATGCTCAGTCACTTCAGTGGTGTCCAATTCTGTGCAATCCTATGGACTGAAGCCTGTCGGGCTCCTCTGTCCATGGGATTCTCCAGGCAAGAACACTGGAGTGGGTTGCCACATCCTCTTCCAGGGGACCTTCCCGACCCAGGTGTATCCAACTAATATGTAATAAATAAGTGAGTCAATCAATACATGAGTGAGTCAAGGAATGAGGATTTGAGTCCAGAACATCTGCCCAGAGCAAGAAGCAAGAAACATACTGAGATTTCCTAACTCTGTGAAGGATAAGTCCTAAATGACATCCTTCAGATGCCATCCAACTACGAGACAGTCCCCATGCAGATTACCTGTATGGTGCTGAAAAGGATCTCCATGCCCTGAGCTGCCAGGAAGGCCTCCCTGCCTGACCGGAGCTTGGCAATATGCTTGAGGCAGAGCAGAAGCGCCCGGCGGATCAGAACGAAGGAATTGGCCATGTCGTGGCCGTGCCAGTCCTGATGCAGCCTGAGCAAACTGGGGACGTAGCTTCTGTTCACTGCCCTGCGGCTGTTAGACTCTGAAACCAATGGGAAAAGGCAACATCAGTCAAAGACTCTCCTGGCCACATCCCCCTCAGGATGTCCCAGTGTGCATGCGTGCTAAATCCTCTTAGTCGTGTCAGACTCTGCAACCCTGTGGACTGTAGCCCACCAGGCTCCTCTGTCCATGGGATTCTCCAGGCAAGAATACTGGTGTGAGTTGCCACATCCTCCTCTAAGAGATCTTCCCCTCCCACAAAATACTAATTAATCATAAAAGGATGATATTAATTTTCCAGTGTAGAAACTGGTACCCAGTGGCAGATATCAGCTTAATCAAGTGACCAGGGTCAACATCAGACAAGATGTCCTGAGAAAGACACAGCATTACTTGAGTATCACTACTATGGTATTCCTGAAACAAAATGCATAACCCGAATGTAACCACGAGGAAAATCAGCAAACCCAAAATGAGGGATATGATGTAAATATTTGATCTACACTTTTCAAAAATGTCAAACTAGTAAAAGGCCAAAAAAAAAAATTAAAAAGACTAAGGAATTCAGCTAACAAAGACCAAAAAGACATGACACAGGGATATATGTATACGTGTAGCAGATAAGACTCAACATTCAAAAGGTCATGGCATCCAGCCCCATCACTTCACGGCAAATAGATGGGGAAACAATGGAAACAGTGATAGACTTTATTTTCTTGGGCTCCAAAATCACTGCAGAGGGTGACTGCAGCCATTAAATTAAAAAACGCTTGCTCTTTGGAAGGAGAGCTATAATCAACAGAGAGAGCATATTTATTTTATTTTTTTCTTTGATATTTATTTATTATTTATTGTTATACTTTCTTTTTTTTTGAACATTATCTTCTTTTCTTTTTTTAATATTAATTTTGACATGAATCAGCCACAAGTGTACATGAACTCCCAATCCCAACCCCCCTCCCCCCTCCCGCCCCACACCTTCTCTCTGGATTATCCCCGTGCATCAGTCCCAAGCATCCTGCATCCTGCATCAAACCTGGACCGGCGATTCATTTCACTTATGATATCATACATGTTACATTGCCACTCTCCCAAATCATCCCACCCTCTCCCTAGAGACAGCATATTTAAAAGCAGAGATATTACTTTGCCAACAAAGGTCCACTTACTCGAAGCTATGGTTTTTCCAGAAGTCATGTAGAGATGTAAGAGTTGGACTATAAAGAAGCCTGAGCACTGAAGAATTGATGCTTTTGAACTGTGGTGTTGCAGAAGACTCCTGACAGTCCCTTGGACAGCAAGGAGATCCAACCAGTCCATCCTAAAGGAAATCAGTCCTGAATATTCATTGGAAGGACTGATGCTGAAGCTGAAACTCCAACACTTTGGCCACCTGATGTGAAGAACTGACTCGTTGAAAAAAACCCGGATGCTGGGAAAGATTGAAAGTGGGAGAAGGGGATGACAGAGGATGGGATGGTTGGATGGCATCACTGACTCGATGGACATGAGTTTGAGTGAGCTCCTGGAGACGGTGAAGGACAGGGAGGCCTGGTGTGCTGCAGGCCATGGGTTCACAAAGAATCGGATGGGACTGAGCAACTGAACAACAATAGGCGATTCATACTACTGAACAGCAGAAACTAACACAATACAACACAATAGCAAAGCAACTCTACTTCAATATTTTTTTTTTTAAAGATATGGCATGTAAGTACAATATATAATGATAATTTAGGCCCTGGACCAAAAAAATTTTTTTTTCTTTTCCTACATAAGGCATCAGTGAAGCAGCTGGTAAAATCTGAATAAGGTGTTTAGATTAACCCAGTGCTGCTTTCCTGCTGGCTCATGGTAAAGAATCTGCCTGCAATGCAGGAAACCTGGGTTCAGTTCTGGGTCAGAAAGATGCCCTGGAGAAGAGAATGGCTACCCACTCCAGTATTCCTTCTGGAGAATCTCATGGACAGAAGAGCCTGTCGGGAGTCCATGAAGCCACACAGGCTGAGCGACTAGCACACTTAATTACAAGCTGTTTCTTCCCAGGTGGTTCAGTGGTAAGGAATTCACCTGCAGTGGAGGAGACCTGGGTTTGATCCCTGGTCGGGAAGATCCCCTGGAGAAGGATCCCTGGAGAAGCAGAAAGCAACGCATTCCAATATTCTTGATGGGAAAATCCCATGGACAGAGGAGCTTGGTTGGCTATAGTCCATGGGATTGCAAATAGTGGGGCTCAACTGAGTGACTGAGCATGCAACCATGCATAGTATTATGTAAGTGGATATTGCTGGATTTGATAAGCTATGCTTAGGTAAGTGAATATTCTTGTTTCTAGGAAATCCACAATTGTGAATGTCTATAACGTATTCTCAAATAGTTCAGAAAAAGGATAATTGAGTGTGGAGGAGAGAGAAGGGAAGAGAGAGATTCACCAGATTTCCATTCCTTTTTCTTCAATCTCAGTCGGCCTGGGATATGGTCATTTGAGCAAAAGGCTCAATCCAAACGGAAAGGAAAGGACCCTGAGTGAGAGACAGAATGTCGGGAAGGCTGTCGTGTGTAACAGATGTGTTGTGTGTTTTCCCGAAAGAGACTGGAAGCCAGTTTACATATCGTCAAGGGGCTGGCTGCATCTGGAAAAGGAACTCTTTGGAGTCAAGCCACCCAACAAGAAACTGGACTCTTATGTGGTGACGAGCAAGCTGGCACCAAAAATACTCAGACCGAGGCTGGAAGTCCGCTCAGCAGGGATGTGAGGATGGGGCTTCCTTACGTCCTTCAGGGAGCTGTAATAGTAAGATCTTACAGTGCCTTTCCCCTCTTCCACACAATTGCAGTTTCTTTAAGTTTTTACATTGGAGTATGGAAAACTACAGTGTTGCCAATGTGGTGGCAATTTTAGGTACACAGCAAAGGGATTAAGCCACACATACGGGTATCCACTCTCCCCAAACTCCCTGCCCACCCAGGCTGCCACGTCACACTGAGCAGAGCTCCCTGTGCTCTGCAGTATCGCTGTATAACGGAGTTATTCATTGGGCACACTTGCTATATTTAAAACGGATATATAGCGAGTGTGTACATGTTGTTAGTTGAATGACTCTGCCTGAGAGTCGTATGAGAGCGTAAGACCCCTCTGATTAATGCATGGTTTCTGACTTTTCCCAAGATACGGTCTCTCTCTCTCTCTCTTTTTTTAAATATTATTTATTTATTTGGCTTCCCAGGTGGCACTAGTGGTAAAGAACCTGCCTGCCAATGCAGAAGATGGAAGAGACACAGGTTCAATCCCTGGGTTGGGAAGGTCACCTGGAGAAAGGCGTGGAAACCCACTCCAATATTCTTGCCTGGAGAATTCCATGGACAGAGGAGCCTGGAGGGCTATAGTTCATAGGATCACAAAGAGTAGGATCGGAGAAGGCAATGGCAACCCACTCCAGTACTCTTGCCTGGAAAATCCCATGGACGGAGGAGCCTGGTAGGCTGCAGTCCAAGGGGTCTCAAAGAGTTGGACATGACTGAAGCAACTTAGCAGCAGCAACAGAGTAGGATACAACTGAAGTGACTTAGCATTCATGTATTTGGCGAAGGTCTTAGTAGTGGCACTTCGGATCAAGTGTTGCAGCAGAAAAGCTCAGTAGTTGAGGCTTAGTTGCCCTAGCATGTGGGATCTTAGTTCCTCAACCAGGGATCAAACCCATGTCCCATGCATTGCAAGGCAGATTCTTAATCATTGAACCACCAGGGAAGTCTCCTCAAGATACAACTTAAATTCTCTTTGAAGAAACAAAGGAGGAAGAATGGTCTAAGATACTTCTTTCAACAGCACACATACTCCAGTTGTCATGTTAAACTCCTCACTCTGCCGAGTTGGCAGACAACCAACTACTTGTGGATAGTGCAGACCTACTTAGGAGATGGGTGGATCCTCTCTGGATTGTGGTTCTCTCTACCCTTGTCAACTAGGTGCCCTGTAGAACTCTAACCAGCTGCCTCTCAGGCATAAAGGGCCATATCTTGCAGCTCTGCCCTCTGACACTACATTTCTGCATATCCAGACTGCTCACACCGGTTCATAGACAATCTCTGCTTTTTGGCTGAGTGTGAGAGGGAGAGATCCCTTGTGCTGTAATTGGATAAGCAAAGTTTCAGCCCCGAGTCAGATTTTTCCCTAAGACCATGTAAATGCCCATGAGTAAAAAAAAAAAAATAACATGGAAATTGTATTTTATTCCAGAAGGGTTTTCTCATAATGTTAATAGAATTCTCCTTTTATCCTGCTTGTTTGTCAAATTCTAAACTGTCAGGCTTGACTGAGCCCCACTGAGATTTTTTGACCCATTTGTGCAGTTGCCTTTTTTTTTTTTTCCACTTTTCACATTTCATTTAGCCATGACCCTGAACTGAGAGCGATGAGCTTTATTCACTCTGTGATATATTTGTGGTGGATAGTTTAAATCGCTTTCATTACCTCCTTTAATGAATTATTCTTTTGTATAAAAAATATTTCTCTTCTCGGCTGGTTGTGGTCACAAAGCACTGGAGTTCTTTGCTGCTTAAATGAGGTTCCAGCCTAGCCAATATCTGATGTTTAAAAGAAAATTGAGGATTAAGTAGGAGGCATTAAAGGAAAGTATTGCCTACTAAAAAGATGACAGAATGGCAAAAAAACACTGCACAGAGGCCCCGCGGGCAGTGGGAGGTTAAGCATTTTTGTCTTTCATCTGTTTTAAAAGTATGAGACAAATAATGTGTTATCTTCATGACCTTCATCTCCAGTTTTGTGGGGAGGGGGAGGGGGATGTGGAGGGAAAAAATCTTTAATTATCTGCGAGAAAAATCCCTTCTCAAATCCCGATGATTTTATTCATGGTTTCCTGCTAATCTTCTGCAAGCTGTCATGTTTACTAACATCGAATCAGCTACACGTCTCCCCCATTCTCTACCCTAAATCGGTCAGTCTTTCTCTGGGGATGGCTCGGGAGCTTTGCAAAACTCAATATGCATCTAAAACCGGACAAGAGGAGTCATCAAGCTGAACCAGTGCAGAGAGGACCCAAAGAATGAAATGAGGGTGGCTGGGACCAGCAGCTTCCAGGAGTGCCAAAAGGCCTGGGGGAAGACAGTGCTTCTCCTGGAGAGGCCAGATAGCAAGGAGAAGATGTGGGCTTTCATACGCTGTTTTGGGCGAGCTCAGGGTTTGGGGGCAGGCAGGTGAGGATCCTCCAAACCCCTTTAAAACTGACAAGCTGCACTGTAGCCTGTTTACATAAATGGCTTCCTCCTCCTAAGATTTTCTTGGGGAAAAAAGATCCTGTTCTGTATTTTTTTTTCTTAATTTCTGAAATGGACTGGTTTATTTTAAGCTGATGGGAGGATGGAATGGAGTGGGCAGAGAGGACTTCTGAGAACCTTTAATTTAACAGCTCATCCTCAACTCCTAGGGCGTCCCTGGTGGCTCAGATGTAAAGAATCTGCCCACCAATACAGGAGACATGGGCTTGATCCCCTGAGTCAGGAGGATCCCCTGAAGGAGGGAATGGCAACCCACTCCAGTATTCGTGCCTAGAGAATCCCCAGACAAGACTGAGGAGCCTGGCAGACTACAATCCATGGGGTCACAAAGAGTTAGACACAGTTGAGTGACAGAGCGCCCCAACTCCCACTCCATCCAAAGGTGTATGTCCCATCTCCATCAGCCCCTCCTTGGCGGCCTCCAGCTGAGAGCCTTCTCTGGCCAGTTTCCCTGGCAAGCCCACCTCCTGGTCCCCACATCCCGCTAACTCTCTTAAGCTTTACTATTTCTACCTACCTCTCCAGGTTTTATCCCCCTGAAGTCTTATTTGTAGCTAATTCTCAGTCTAAAATGTGGTCTCACAATCTTATTTTTGCTCCTCGTTTCTTCATAGAAGTTCAAATGTTTTCTTCAGTACAGACCCCATGATGCAGCAGATTTTTATACTCAGGAAAAAAAAGAAAGAAAGAAAGGGAATATGCCAAGATATCCATAGTACTTATGAGGGAGGAAAATACTGATGATTCAATTTGCTGTGGATTTTTTAGCCTCAATTTACACTTCTCTGTAGTTTTGATTCTCCACGTCATCTACAATGAGCCTTAACAAGAGGAAAAAGATAGGGTACTCTTTGACAGGAAGTCCATAGACTATATGCCATGTCGTAAATGTTTGTGGGCAGGATGGGCAGTCCTCGGGTTGCCATAGCAACCAATGCACCTTTTTGGTCTTACCCCATCCCTTTCAAAAGTGAATTATCTACCTCGCCCCTGAAGGTATTTGAGATCATGATCATCTCTATAAAGATGTTTGTCTTTTAACAAGAAAGCTCAGAAACCTTTAAGACTCAAACCCTGGATTTCTCATGGGGAATTTCTGTGCCAGGACAGGCTGGTAGAGAAGTAAGTGCCTGATGAGCCAGATTATTATGCCTGCAAGCAGCCCAGCACTCTGCCACTGTTATCTGGCAAAACCAGAGGGGATTTCCATGGATGCTCTTTGTTCACCATATCTGAGAATTTTATCACCCCTTTAGGGAAAAGTGATGACTCGAAGCAGAGGAAAGGTGGGAACCTGCAGTAGAAGAATGAGTGCACGCTTTCACAGCCACAGCACTAGGAATGAGACGCACGGATTAGTGCAGAACTCCAAACTCACCTTCACCATCATTGCATACTCCTCACTGCCTTGCTGGGCAGACCCTTCAGCTTTCTTTATGGATTCCATGCACAAGGCCATGACCTCCACTGCTTTATAACTTTGTGACCTTGAGCATGTTACTTGACAGCTCTCATCACTAAGACTTAAAAAAAAAAAAGAAACCAACAAATCTAATAACAATCTCCTCCTTGAGAATTGTTGAGAAAATTAAATGAGGTAATATATATAAAGTAGATAGCTCAATGCCTGGAATTTAATAAGCACTCAGTGTGCTAAATTGCTTCAGCATGTCTGATTCTTTGGACTATAGTCTGCCAGGCTCCTGTATCCATGGGATTCTCCAGGCAAGAATACTGGAGCGGGTTGCCGTGCCTTCTTCCAGAGGATCTTCCCGACCCAGGGATCCAACACAGGTCTCCTGTATTGCAGATGGGTTCTTTACCATCTGAGCCACCAGGGAAGCCCATGATAAGCATTATCTATTTAAAATTCCAGTACTTTGCTCCACCTAAGGAGAAGAGCCGACTCATTGGAAAAGACCCCAATGCTGGGTGAAGGGAGGAGGAGAAGTGGACGATAGAGGATGAGATGGTTGGATGGCATCACCACCTCAAAAGACGTGAGTTTGAGCAAGCTCCAGGAGATGGTGAAAGGCAGGGAAGCCTGGTGTGCTGCAGTCTGTGGGGTCACAAAGAGTTGGACACAACTGAGCAACTGAACTACAACAATAATTTACTATTTCAACTGGCCCTTTGTAATTTTGGACAGCAAACTGCCAAATGCTCAGGACATGAACACATTCCTGTGGACAGCCTCATGCAAGAATAGGAGCACCAGGGTCACATAGCTGCTGATCTACATTTGACTGTAACATGTACCAGCTGCATAACCTTGGGTAAGTTACTGAGCCACTCTGGGCTACACTTCCACTATCTGCAAATATTAAAGCAAGATAAAAAGGAAACAATGACGGCATCAACCTTACATGTCCATTATAAAGAATGACTACATAGTGCAGCCCCTGGAACCAAGTATGTGCTCAATAAAAGCTCAAGAGGATGTGCTCAAACAAAAACCCTTTCCCCGCATGGATTCCATTCAACCTTCACATACATTTCACCAGTGAGAATAGCCCAGGCAAAAGTTTCAAAAGAAGTAAAATTGATAACCAGAGTCCTTCAATCCCCATGTAATGTAATTGACTTCTCACCCCAAATGGCCATCCCTTTTATATAGCTGCCTTAGACACCCCCAAAAACATGCTGAGGATCATTTCCCAGTGTTATCCCAGGACCCCCAACAGACAATTCCATTATGTAGACCTTCAGTTCATTTCAGTTCAGTCACTCAGTCGTGTCCGACTCTTTGCGACCCCATGAATCGCAGCACACCAGGCCTCCCTGTCCATCACCAACTCCCGGAGTTCACTCAGACTCACGTCCACCAAGTCAGTGATGCCATCCAGCCATCTCATCCTCTGTCGTCCCCTTCTCCTCCTGCCCCCAATCCCTCCCAGCATCAAACTCTTTTCCAATGAGTCAACTCTGCATGAGGTGGCCAAAGTACTGGAGTTTCAGCTTCAGCATCATTCCCTCCAAAGAAATCCCAGGGCTGATCTCTTTCAGAATGGACTGGTTGGATCTCCTTGCAGTCCAAGGGACTCTCAAGAGTCTTCTCCAGCCTCACAGTTCAAAAGCATCAATTCTTCAGCACTCAGCCTTCTTCACAGCCCAACTCTCACGTCCATACATGACCACTGGAAAAACCACAGCCTTGACTAGACGGACCTTAGTCAGAAAAGTAATGTCTCTGCTTTCGAATATGCTATCTAGGTTGCTCATAACTTTTCTTCCAAGGAGTAAGCGTCTTTTAATTTCATGGCTGCAGTCACCATCTGCAGTGATTCTGGAGCCCCCCAAAATAAAGTAAGCCACAGTTTCCACTGTTTCCCCATCTATTTGCCATGAAGTGATGGGACCGGATGCCATGATCTTTGTTTTCTGAATGTTGAGCTTTAAGCCAACTTTTTCACTCTCGTCTTTCACTTTCAGCAAGAGGCTTTTTAGCTCCTCTTCACTTTCTGCCATAAGGGTGGTGTCATCTGCATATCTGAGGTTATTGATATTTCTTCTGGCAATCTTGATTCCAGCTTGTGTTTCTTCCAGTCCCGCGTTTCTCATGATGTACTCTGCATAGAAGTTAAATAAGCAGGGTGACAATATACAGACCTTAAGGAACTATAAACAGTTCCCTCTCTGGCAAAATTTACCCTAGTTGGGTCCCATTACTAAAGCTTTTTTAGAAGACTGGTTAGTGCTGTGAGATCTTCTGATTGATAATGGTTAACTGTTTAATAACTCATCCTTGCTTTTGATATGCACATATATGAGTACAAATATATACCAGGATTCCAGGCCCCCATCATTCTTGAGAACAGAAATCATTTTCAACCATACAGCATAGTAGGACATCACGCTTGCAAGAAATTCTTGCCCAGGAAGACTAAATAGCTTTATTAAACAGCTTGATTTCCTTTTGTTTCAGGAACTTCATAAAAATTCATTCGTATGAACTATTGGCAATTCAGCTAGCCCTTTTCAGGACAATGGTCCTCTTCTCAGAAGAGAAGACCACTCACTGGGTTTATCAAACAAAGCTTCCTCCCCAAGGTTTGCTTCCAAACCCTCTCGTCCCTGGATCCCCCAGACCAGAGCAATTACATCACAAACACTGCCTGATCTTCATCAAGACCCCATATGGAAAGGTCTAGTTGGAGCCACAGAACTCACACTGTGTAGTATCTCACCCTAGATCTCCCCCTTTCGAGATATTACTACAACCCAAGATAATAGTGACCTTAACTACAGCCAACAGATGCTTTTAGCGGTCTTTTCATGGAGTCAATTTAGAAGATGCTTCTAGACAAAGCAGGCTTTTACCACAATTTCTAAGTCCTGTTCATGAACAAAAGCTGCCTCTTTGCCACTTTAACGCAAGTTAAAATTACTGAGTATTTATTTACTGAATGGTTCCTATGTGCTCAGCATTGGGCTAATCAGCCTACATGATCATCTCATTTGTCTCATGGAAATGCTTGAAGATAAGCATTATTTGCCTCCTCTTACAAATGAAGACACAGAGGCTGAGAGAAGTTAAATAACTTATTTAAGTCCTGAGAGCTTGTAAATGGCATATGGAGAATTCAAATGGAATCCCCCATCTGCCTCCAAAGCTGACAACCCACATTGTTATCCCCAAAGCTCTGATGCTGGTTTGCAGAGATTACACTGTTTTGCATTCAGATAAAGACCCTTCATGGTTACCAGGAGAAGCAGCTTCCTGCGGAAGGTTTTCAAAGGCCAAAGGAGAGGAAGTCAGCAGAACACCTGAGGTGCCTGAGGGCCATGGCTATCCGCCAAATCTAACCTGGCTCAGCCCCTCCACCCAATCACCCTCCAGCATCTTCTCTGCTACCTCCCAGGCCCCTAAATTGTGATGAGAGTTGATTTTTTTTTTCACACTGAAATATAATTGCTTTGGGCCTCCCAGGTGGCACAAGTGGTAAAGAACCTGCCTGCCAATGCAGAAGACATTAGAGATGGGGGTTCCATCCCTGGGTTGGTTCTATTCTCTGGGCAAGAATTCTGCAGCATGTTGTCATTGCCTTCCTCCAGGGGATCTTCCTGACCAAGGTATGGAACCTGAGTCTCCAGCATTGCAGGCAGATTCTTTACCACATGAGCCACCAGGGAAGCCCAAGAAGGTTTAAGGAGCCAAACAAACAGCCGATGGTTCTTGGGGTCACTGCAGAGGATGTTCAAGAACCGTCCTGACACCTAGCAGGGATGCCCTGAGGCCAGCCCCTATGTTAGGCCCAGGAGGTGAGTGTAGGGCTTCTGAGGAGAGGAGTCAGCTTTCAGCCTCCACTGGCAGCTGCATAGATGCTCCCCACAAAGGAGAAGCTGTGATATATATATTGAAACATAACTAATCTTAATGCCAGCCATAATGGAAATTATACTCCATTATCTTTAGCTCAAATAAGAATAATGATATTGAATTAGCTTGCAGGTATTTTCTTTTTATCTTTGTAAAATAGATACATTTCAGTAAACCTGGCTATAAAGTAAATTTGGATTTTAAGCAAATCTTGTTTTCCCATTGACTGCCTTTTGAAAATTAAAGATGCTTTTCCTAAGCTTCAGTAAGAGTGCTGAAGAGGGTAAAAAAACCTCCTTCATAGTATTGTTTTAAATCTAGACTCACTGACTGTTGGTTAGGTGGTTTTGTTTGTTTTTATCACCCACTCCTTCTAATGCCTTTCCATAGATACATTCCCAAGCTGGAGAACTTTCTCCACTCTTGAGAAAGCCTAGAAGTTATATCTGCCTCTTCCTGCACACACCCAGTGCTTCCTCTGGTCCATCAAGCATGCCACATCCAAGTGTTAGGGTGCACTGCTACAGAGGAAGGAATGACTAATAAGGACACACTCCAGACCCTAAACTGCCCTGCCACTTCCCTGAACTCCATATGATGAAGCCATCTCATCCTGTACTTTATCAATTCTCAGGAATTTTTTTTTGCACCCTTTAAGCCATTCCAAATTTAGGGTGCTTCTAACCAATGATGGTATTTCAATGGCAACTGGCAGCATTCTTTTTCTCTCAGTGGCATGTACAAATGGTGCTTCTTATAATCAAAGACATCTTCGACTTGAGGAAGCAGGATTAATTCTTCAGTATCTAGTATCTAGTTTGAAAATTTTCTGAAAGAAGCTGGTTCCCAGCAAGTGGTGATCACTTGAGGGCTTCGCTCAGCAAATGCAAATAATTGGAGACAACTTGCCCCAAAAGCCAGACCTTGCTGGGATGAGGCAGGCAGTAAATCATCAGCTAAAACCATACTCCTACCCCTAAACCCCAGACACCACTCCTCATTCATTCAACAAACACTGCTAACAACTACTGTGTGCCAGTATGCGCCAGACACCACCGTCGGCCTTGGTGATATCACAGCAGAAAATGAGATGGACCAAGTCTCTGTTCTAAGGGGTTTCTATTCCCATGGGGGAACTGGGGGAGACTCTGAGATTCAAATGGGCAAGAGCTGTGCTGTGTTTACTCACTCAGTCGTGTCCAACTCTTTGTGACCCCGTGGACTGTAGCCCACCAGGTTCCTCTGTCCATGGGATTCTCCAGCCAAGGATACTGGAGTGGGTTGCCATGCCCTCTCCAGGGGATCTTCCCAACCCAGGGATTAAACCCAGGTCTTCCACATTGCAGGTGGATTCTTTACTGTCTGAGCCACCAGGGAAACCCAAGAATACTAGAGTGGGTAAGCCTATCCCTTCTCCAGGGGATCTTCCTCACCCAAGAATCAAGTCAGGGTCTCCTCATTGCATACAGATTCTTTCCCAGCTGAATAATACCAGGGACGCCCTCAGATAGGCATAAATAGGCATACACAGACACAAATTAGGTAAATTCAGATAATGACAGTGAAAATTAAATAATGAGGAAATTCCCTGGATAGCCCAGTTGTTAAGACTCCCCACTCCTAATGCAGGAGGTCTGGGTTCAGTCCCTGTTCAGAGAACTAGATCCCACAAGCTGCAATTAAGAGTTCACATGCCCCAAGGAATATTGAAGATCCTGCATGCTGAAACTAAGACTCAGCCTAGTCAAAAAAATTAAAATTAAAAAAGTAATAATAAAATAATGATTCTAGAGGGACTGGGTAGGGTAGCTATTTTAGATCAGTGGTCGGGGCAGCTCTTTGAGGGGGACATTAGCACTGAGACCAAAATAGGAAGGAGTCAGGATGCAGACATCCAAGAACAGAAAATTCTAGCAATCTTGAGATCAGAGTAAGTGACTAAGCCCAAATTTGGTGAGTGGAAATAACAAAAAGCCTAGAAGCTAAAGGCAGGTGAACAAAGTGAGGAGAGGGCAGTCGGAGATGACTGAAAAGAAGGGCGGGTGTCAGAGGCAGGGCCCCCACCACTTGACATTCCTCACAGAGGGTTGTGCAAGATCAGGTCTGGGGAGGGACGGATATGTCAGGTAGATTTTCTCACTCTCCTTTCTATTATTTGTTTTTGACATCTTTGCAAGAAAGCCCTTAGGAATGAACATCTTTGTCCAGACCTAAAATTTCCCAGGAGTTTTCCTATCCATCCAGAGTTTTCTTCTGAATTTGGATTCTTATTACCTGCTAAGTCCTAAGACAAACCACTGTCTCTTCTGGGTCGTTGTTAGTAACCTTCCTCCTAGTTTCATTTTGCCATTTCCATGTTCAGCCCATCAGAAGCTGACACTTGAAGAAGAAAGCCAGGATTATACCTGGAAGGAGAAACACAGCGCACCCGCCTTTCTCTGTCAATGGATGCAGGAGACACCTGTCTGCCATGGCCTTGCAGCTTCCAACCAGAGTGAAAACAAGCACTGTGGATTGCAAGAAAACAAATCTGCATGGTGGTACAAAGGTCACATGCAAATTGGTTCACACAGCGGCTGCCTCCATGCCTCCAACATGCGCAGAAGACAATAGCTAAGAGCTGAGTCTCCCTGCTCCTGGCGTGCCACCCTTCAGCCTGCTGACACCCAATAGCACAGCACTGTAAAATCCCACAGCATGCCTGAGCTTCCTGCTTCCTCGTTTAAACTCTACCCTATCGCCTGTAAACTACAGATGTGAGAATTGGGCCATAAGGAAGGCTGAGCATGGAAGAATTGATACTTTTGAACTGTGGTGCTGGAGAAGACCCTTGAGAGTCCCTTGGGCTGCAAGCAGATCACATCAGTCCATCCTAAAAGAAATCAACCTTGAATGTTCATTGGAAGGACTGATGCTGAAGTTGAAGCTGCAGTACTCTGGCCACCTGATGAGAACAGCTGACTCATCTGAAAAGACCCTGATGCTGGGAAATATTGAGGGCAGGAGAAGGGGACGACAGAGGATGAGATGGCTGGATGGCATCACTGACTCAATGGACATGAGTTTGAGCAGGCTCCAGGAGACAGTGAAGGACAGAGGAGCCTGGCATGCTACAGTCCCTGGGGTCACAGAGTCCAACACAACCGAGCGGCTGAACAACTATCATCTATCACCTGTGATCCTTCCAGTTCCCTCCCCTACCACCTGGAAGGTACCAGCAGCAGCCTTCTCCTTGGCCCCCATGCTTCCTTCTCCCCTCCACTGCTCAACACATCTTACTAAAATGCACACTCAGATGCTCTCATCCTCTGCCAGAACAATGTAACAGCTCAGGGAAATCCAGAAGGTCTGTGGATGCCAACAGGGTCCTGATGTTCTCTGGGTCCCCTTGAATGGATAGGAGAGGTTGCCAGATTGTGCGTCCCTGGAATTCGGGGGTGTGTGTTAGTCCCTCAGTCGTGCCCAACTCTTTGCAACCCCATGGACTGGAGCCTACCTGGAACTCTGTCCACGGGGTTCTCCAGGCAAGAACACCAGAGTGTGTTACCATTCCCTTCTTCAGGGGATCTTCCCAACCCAGGGATCAAACCCAGGTCTCCTGCATTACAGGCAGATTCTTTACTGTTTGAGCTACCTGGGAAGCCCCAGAATTAAGGGGAGGGGCTGAGAAAGAGGCTGAGTGGGGCCTCTGACCCCCACCCACTTCCACCAGGGCAGCTCCCCCCTCAGCTGCTTACTCTGATGTTCTCTGGGTCCCCTTGAATGGATAGGAGAGGTTGCCAGATTGTGCGTCCCTGGAATTCGGGGGTGTGTGTTAGTCCCTCAGTCGTGCCCAACTCTTTGCAACCCCATGGACTGGAGCCTACCTGGATACTCTGTCCACGGGGTTCTCCAGGCAAGAACACCAGAGTGTGTTACCATTCCCTTCTTCAGGGGATCTTCCCAACCCAGGGATCAAACCCAGGTCTCCTGCATTACAGGCAGATTCTTTACTGTTTGAGCTACCTGGGAAGCCCCAGAATTAAGGGGAGGGGCTGAGAAAGAGGCTGAGTGGGGCCTCTGACCCCCACCCACTTCCACCAGGGCAGCTCCCCCCTCAGCTGCTTACATGCAATAGTTCTGTCAAGGTATTTAAAACAGTTTTATTTCATTTTTATTAAGATTTGTTTTTGATGTGGACCATCTTTAAAGTCTTTGTTGAATCTGTGATGATGTTACTTCTACTTTATGTTTTTTGGGGTTTTTTTTTTTTTTTTTTTTGGCACCGACGCATGTGGGATTTTAGCTCGCTGACCAGGGATCAAACCCGCACCCCCTATGCTGGAGGGCAAAGTCTTAACCACTGGACCACCAGGGAAGTCCCTAAAACAGTTTTATTTCTTCAAAAGATTTGAACTCCTCTGGGAGTGAAACAGGATGGATTTCAGTCCCAGTGTACCAACGGCACATCACACAATCTTAGGCAAATCAGCAATCCTCTTGCAACCTCAATGCTTTGTCTATAGAACAGTTTTCCAGCCCCCACTAATGATATTTGGGTCCAGAGAAGACCATGATGCTGGGAAAGATTGAAGGCAGAAGGAGAAGAGGGAGACAGAGAATGAGATGGTTGGATGGCATCAACAATTCAATGGACATGAACCTGGGCAAACTCTGGGAGATAGTGAGACCTGGCATGCTGCAGTCCATGGGGTCCCAAACAGTTGGGCATGACTTGGCGACAGAACAACATTATGTCTTAGGATAGGGTTGGGGAGAACTGCCCCGTGCATTGCAGGATATTTAGTAGCATCCCAGTCTCTACTCACGTGAAACCAGGAACACCCCCATTCCCTGCAGATATAACAACTAAAAATGTCTCCAGATCTTATTATTAATAAATGTTCCCTTGGGACAAATCACTCACATTGAGAGTTGCTGCCCTAGAAGACTTAAATATTGACCTGTCTTGCAGGACCACGGTAAACATTAAATGAGATAATACATGAAGAAGAGCTTGGCAAGCTGCTCTTATTCGACATCTGTAGGAAGCAGCTGACTTACAACCTGACAAGTGCAAGTAATTGTACACTCAATCCTGAATGTGATGAAAAAGATCCCGTGCACCTTCAGAGTCCTGAGATGTTTATCTTTTTGTCTATCTCTTTAAATCTTTGTGATCCTTTATCTCTGTCAATCCATAGCCAGTCATTCATTATGTCAGGGTGACACGAATTCTAAACTCCAGAATATTTAGAGCTCAGCAATCCTGGATGTTAAGCCTGCTCCCCCAGAATGAAAATAAAGTACGTTTAAGGGCATGTGGACCAACTCAGAAGGCCAGTTCTTCTGTGTTCATCTATCTACTTACTTCTTTTCTTGAAAAAAAAAAAAAAGCTTACAGAAGGAAGACAGTAAAAACAACTCTGTATCATTCAGTGCTCAGGTAGACGTTAGACAGGATGACATTGCAACAGGAGTTATGCTCATGTATGACCCATTTCTGAAACTCAGTATCCCTCAAGTGGTACTGATAATAAGATGAGAGCTGATCTTCATAGAGACAGACTAAGACCTAGCACTAGGCTCCCATGATGAGCACATCAACTTGCTTGTTGTTGTTGTTATTGGTTAGTCACTAAGTCATGTGTGACTCTTTGCAACCCCGCGGGCTGTAACCTGTCAGGTTCCTCTGTCCGTGGGATGCTCTAGACAAGAATACTGGAGTGGGCTGCCATGCCCTCCTCCAGGGCAGCTTCCCAATCCAGGGATTAAACCAGAGTTTCCTGCATTGCAGGCAGATTCTTTACCACTGAGCCACCAGGAAGCCCTCACCTTGTTTAAATCTTACTGATTATCCTTGGAGGGTATCATCTTCCCTGCTTTACCAGTGGGGAAATTGTAGCACAGAATCTTGATGGAACCCACACAGTGTGGCCACGATTTGAGTTCAGTCTGCTGAGAGCCAGCACTGAGACCATCACGCAAACACTCTTCTCCATCGTGTTTCATCCTTCTAGCGAGTAAGAGGTTTGAGCTTTCAGCAAATACAGGCTACCTGCACACATGACCCTGAGCCTCCCTGAACACATTTGCACTGTTGTCAAAGCAACATCATGGCTCAAATTTACAGTCAGGTAATCAGGCCAGAGGGAAAGCGCTAGAGAGAAAACCAGGTCTTTAATGCTAGAGAAAAGGATCATCTGAAAACACAGCCAGCCTCCTTCTTGGGTGTGAGAACCAGAATGGTTGCAGTCTTATTAAAGCAATATATTCTGCAGACAACAGTTTTATGTCAAGCAGAGAAATACAGGACCATAGTCCACAATTCTGTTATACCCCTCGTGGGTGCCTGGAACACCCAGGCCACCTCGGGAAGGTGGTTTATCATCCTGCTCATACTAACAGGGCTTCCCAGGTGAGGCTAGAAGTAGAGTCCTCCTGCCAATGCAGGAAATGCAAGAGATGCGGGTTCAATCCCTAGACCAGGAAGATCCCCTTTAAGAGGGCATGGAAACCCATTCTAGAATTCTTGCTTGGAGAATCCAATGCACAGAGGAGCCTGGCAGGCTACAGTCCATGGGGCCGCGATAGTCAGACATGACTGAAGCGACTTAGCACACACCATACTAACACTCTAATTTCCAATGAAAGCTGACCCTTCTCACTTAATTAGGTTAAGTTTAATTGCTTCCTTAGTCCTCTTAGTCCCAAGGGCCTCAAAAGTTACTTGACTACGGCTAAGGATGAAGATAACAATTTTGCATCTCTCAGCCAAACTGGAGGAGCTCTTCCTTAGGACCAGCACACAGTAAAAACGAGCGTAGTTTTCCAACCCTCCTAAAGGATGCATCTGTCCACCTTTAAATTATAATCTCTGACAATTTGCTGAGTTCTGAAAGTGCCTCATGAACATATTTACTTGGGAAGTTCACAAGCTTCATTCCTTCAAACCCTAAGGAACGTCCGTGGAAGCTTCTCAGTGTCAATCAAACGGGCCAGGGAAAGGAAGGGTGACAAGGGCGAGGCCAGGCTGTGATTCACTGGGATCTCCCACTTCTGCTCCTGTTTCATCTGCTTTAGATGTGTCTTCTCCATGGAAGAGGGCTTCCCAGGTGGTGCAACGGTGAAGAGTCCGTTTGCCAGTGCAAGAGATGCAGGAGACGTGAGTTTGATCCCTGGGTCGGGAAGTTCCCCGGGAGAAGGGCATGGCTACCCGCTCCAGTATTCTTGCCTAGAGCATCCCACGGACAGAGGAGCCTGGCGGGCTGCAGTCCACAGGGTCGCAAGGAGTCAGACACAACTGAACACACAGCAGGCACGCTCCCAAAAGACTTCCCTTTAAAAAAAAAATTGTTTCTTCTACTAAAGCACTCTCAACCCACTCAATCTGTATAACCCTCCAGATTCTGGAAAATGAAACTGAGTTAAATACAATGACAAAGAGCTGATTAAAGGTCATCTGCCCATCAGCCAAGTCCAGGCTTCCTTGGCTCCATGTGGAAGGCGGGAATCATCCTTGAAATGGGAAGAGTTTCTGCTTTGAAGGTAGGCACAACTGAGTTCAAATCTTAGTTCTCCACTCACTGCTTATGGGATCTTGGGGGAAATCATTAACCTCTCCTAAGGACAACTTCCTCATATGTAAACTGGAAATATAAAATATGCAACAAGGCCCAGTGCTCTGTAATTAACAGTTACCATGATTACTCATTGAAGGTACTCTAACAATAATTCCCTTCCCACTGCCCACCTTCCTGCCCCCTTCCTCGAAGGCTGGCAGTGAACAGCTCATGAAACATATCATCAAACGGGATGTGGGATGCCTGTGAACCGCGGGAAGGCAGGTGGACAGATACAGGGAAATACAGGTTATCATGGGGGTTCAAGGGAGGTGGGGAAAGTAACTTGCAGAATTTGCTGCCCTTGACCAGAGGCACCACTCAGAAGAGCTGCCCGAGACGCCAGATGCCCCCGCCCGCCGCAGTACGTCTCTCTCAATCACGCTGACCTCACCTGAGAGCAACAAATTCCCGCAGCTTTTTCAACCCCAGGTTCCGCTCACCCTGCCTTCTTTCTCCCAGCTCCCCTTAAATGATGGCTGAGCAAATGCCTCCGAGAGCATCTTCAGCTAATTTCCTTCAAGACATGCAAGCTGCTAACGCTGGGAAGCACAGATAGTGTGGAATAGCAAATATGGCCAAAATTAGATTAAAATAACCTCCTGATAAACAAATTACTCTCTGAAAATAAATATTGGACTAGCGCGACCGAGATAACTAAAAGAACAGCACCACCACATGGCAGGAAGAGGAACTACAGGAGCTGCCTTTGGTGGCCAGCGCCGATAGCTAGCTCCCCCAACTAGGGGGGAAATTTTCCCTAAATTAGGAAGAGAAAATAACTCAAAAAAAAAAAAAAAAAAAGAGCCAAGGGGAAAAAAAATACCAAGTTGAATGCGGCACGACGTAATAGAGGTCTGGAAGCCCTCCCAGCCTTGTCCCCTTCTCCTTTCGCTCACTGCGTCGTTCACCAGCCTCACAGCAGAGAATCTGGCCTCTAGTGCAGCCGCGTGTGTGTGTGTCGGGCGCCTCTCACTGGGGCCCCTTCAGATGCTTGTATGGGATGGACCAGGGACTTTCTCAATTAAATGCCAGACGCGACCACAAAAACAAAAAAACGAAGAAAAAATCCTAATACTTAGAAAGCATTTAACTTCCTTTCAGCTTTTGATTTTATCTTCTTTGAGCTAAATAAACCTACTCTCTTTGGTATCTATCCTTGGTATGCACAGGGCTCAGGTTTCAGGGATCTCCAGCAGATAAGCTCTGCAGTTCACAAGCTGTGTGCATTACTTAAGCTCTCCAGGCCTCAGTTTCTATACCTGTGAAATGGGTATGAGGAGACCGCCTTGCTAGGTGACATGTATATACATAGTTGATGACACTCAAGCCAATGAATGGCAGATATCTGTGTCATCACATCCATCCCACGCTGCTGGCTGTAGCTTGCTAGTCCAGATTCACACAAAGTCCATCACAGCCATCCATCCCAGTGTGACAAATGCAAAAATCTATCCATATTATCTGAAGTCCATTTCTGGATCATCACAGAAATAACACGGCACGCTTCTGCAGTAGTTATGGAGGCAGAAAGCACATCCAGTCTGTAATCACACCACAGTGCGATTCTTTCCAGGGATAGGAATTGAGCTGGTCTCTTCATTAAGGTATATTGAAAGCAGGTATATGAGGCTTAAGTCAGGAAATAAGAATTCTTCCTCAGTTAACACTGTGTTACAGCAGTGGTCCCCAACCTTTTTGGCATCAGGGACTGGTTTCAGGGGTGAGGGGATGGTTTCTGGATGATTCAGTGCATTACATTTATTGCGAATCTTATTTCTAGTATTATTATGTCTGCTCCACCTCAGATCATCAAGCATTAGGTCGCAGAGGTTGGGGACCCCTGTGCTAGAGTTTCTCTGGGCACAGCTCAGTGAGAGGTGTGGGGGCTATAGTAGGGACCCCAGCTCCCACAGAGGTATAGCCTGCAGGAAAAACACACGCATACATACACAGAAATACATACACACATGCTCATATGCAGAAATACAGGAATCATTGATTGCAGGATAGTTGGTTCTCAGAAGTATGCACGCATGTGTGGCTTCAGTCATGTCTGACTCTTTTCAACCCCATGGACTCTAGCCCACCAGGCTCCACTGTCCATGGGATTCTCCTGGCAAGAATACTGGAGTGGGTTGCCATGCCCTTCTCCAGGGCATCTTTGCAACCCAGGGATCGAACCCAAGTCTGTTGCATCCCCTGCATTGGCAGGTGGGTTCTTTACCACTAGCACCACCTGGGAAACCCAAAAATGAGGAGAGGGTGAATAAAACCAATAGTTTTTGGGGGGAATCTAGACAACAAATTGCATTATAATCATCTGATTCATTAAGAGACTGGATCTGATTCCAACCACTAAAAAGAAATGATAATTATGTGATGTGACAGACATGCAAATTATTGCTATAATGACCACCCTAATATACAGAGGTAGCAAATCAACATGTGTTACATGTATGCAGTGTTAAGTGTCAAATATATTTCAATTTTAGAAAAGATTAATAGTATCCTAGATTCTCAGGGAGCCTTATATTTTCATGAATGTGTCTCAGAGGCCACCTTAAGGCAAGAATCATTGGGAAATGGACAGAGAGTGCTCTCAGCGCTCTACTCAAAAAAAAAAAAAGATTGAACGCCACTGCACTAAGCAACCCAGAAAGTCTTTCTAGCTCTAATGGTCTGACTCCATGGCCCTCACCTGGAAACTAAAGGGAAAACACGCCTTAGGTAGAACCCAGGGGTACCTGGCTTGTCCAGACAGCCCAGGAGCCAGGAGGACAGATTCCAGGCCCCGTGGCGACCCAGACTGTACATGTGAACCCCAAGAAGGCTATCCGGCCCCACGGCTACTGGTGTGTGTCAGAAGTTCAAAGGAATTGCCGTGCCCACCATCCTAAAAACACTGATACCCTACTGAGAACTAAGAGCTCCTAGAATTCCCACAGAAGCCTCAGTCGGGACATTTCTTACATGGCTAGTTCTTTGACATTTTGCCACAGAGCACCTCTCTGACCATCACAGCCTCCGGTCCCTGCACAACTGATTGACAGACCACAGGAGAGGACCGCTGAGAGCCTGAGAGGCACCAAGAGGCCCCTCCCCAACAACCGGATGCACTGTCCCCCGGCCCCCACAGGACAGGCTTCCCTAGGGAGACCACAGAGAACCCCTCTTCCTGCCCAGCTTGCCCCAACTGCCCTGCATTCGCCTTCCCTCCACTAACTCACTTTCCCATTTCAAGCACCCCCCCCCCATTGCCCCAACTTATGCAAACTCCCAGACTCCTCTAAGTGAAAACTCTGAAGCTGGAGAGTGGTCTGAAGTAGACGCATCACCCTCTTATCAAGACATAGGGCCTGGGACCTTCCCAGTGGTCCAGTGGTTAAAACTCCATGCTTCTACTGCAGAGGGCATGGGTTCGATCCCCGGTCGGGGAACTAAGATCCTGCATGCTACATGTCACAGGAGAGGACCGCTGAGAGCCTGAGAGGCACCAAGAGGCCCCTCCCCAACAACCGGATGCACTGTCCCCCGGCCCCCACAGGACAGGCTTCCCTAGGGAGACCACAGAGAACCCCTCTTCCTGCCCAGCTTGCCCCAACTGCCCTGCATTCGCCTTCCCTCCACTAACTCACTTTCCCATTTCAAGCACCCCCCCCCATTGCCCCAACTTATGCAAACTCCCAGACTCCTCTAAGTGAAAACTCTGAAGCTGGAGAGTGGTCTGAAGTAGACGCATCACCCTCTTATCAAGACATAGGGCCTGGGACCTTCCCAGTGGTCCAGTGGTTAAAACTCCATGCTTCTACTGCAGAGGGCATGGGTTCGATCCCCGGTCGGGGAACTAAGATCCTGCATGCTACATGGCCCGTTAAGAATTTTAAAATAAATAAGTAAGATGTAGGGCCTGAGCCAGAAAGTGCTTCAAGTGTTTCCTTGTTGTGAGAATGTGACCTTTAAAGCTGGGCAGCAAGGTGACTGCCAAGGCATCGCATGAAGATTCACCACTGGAGCCTGTACAGATTAGAAAGAACCCCACAGCGCATGCTCACTCCAAGCATCCCTGCCAGGGCCTGCACTTCTCCGAACTCCATTTATACCTAATGCTCATAGAAGGATGTCAGGGTACATACTACCTAGAAGCTTCCCTGGTGACTCAGTGGTAAAGAATCTGGCTGTCAATCCAGGAGACTCGGGTTCAATCCCTGGGTTTTGGAAGATCCTCTGGAGAAGGAAACAGCAGCCCACTCCAGTATTCTTGCTTGGAAAATCCCATGGACAGAGGAGCCTGGCAGGCTACTGTCCATGGGGTCACAAAAGAATCAGACACGACTGAGCATGCACATGCGCGCGCGCGCGTGCACACACACACACACACGGACATAGAGAACAGAGCAGGTGCCAAAGAGGAGGGAAGATGGGAGAGGCGTGGAGCGGGAGTCTGGAGTTAGGAGACGCAAACTATGTTGGGTGAACAAGGTCCTACTGTTTAGCACAGGGAACTATATTCAGTATTCTGAGATAAACCACAATGGAAAATAATATAAAAAAGAATATACATAAGTGAGACACCTTGCCGTACAGCAGAAAGTAACACATTGTAAGCAACTATACTTCAATAAATTAATAAACATTTTAAAAGGGATAGGGCAAAGGACCATGCACAGTTTTGATTTACTGGAGGAAAATAATTGCCTGCTATAGAAGCCTTATTTCTTAATTAAACCTTTATTAACTTTTGGGGATAAAAAGTAAATGTTTTTGCGTAGGATAAAGCATCAAAGGGTGAAACTTTCACCACAGGAAGATGTAGCGTTTGCATACGTGCGGGTGGAAAGAGGGAAGCTGATAGGATAAAGGCATGGACTCTGGATTAGATCATTCCATGTACACACAAAAAGGACCCTTGAATGAGCAATGACCTTGATTATGAGGATTCTAAATTTCAGAAGCTATTGGGGAAAATGCCTGGAACTCCCAAATTTATTTTGCCATTTGTTGCTTAGAAAGAGGAGGAGATGAGAGCTGTCTTTCGGTTCCTTTCTCTCTGCCTACCATCTACCCGGCCTTCTTTGGCTGCTCTTGCAGAAGCTACCTGATGGAAAAAAGAGCTAAAATAAAATAACGAAACTGTCCTAATGCAAACTGGTGTTCTCTGCCTTTCTTTGTTACAGTGGGTGGCTCCAAGGCTCCCAGATCCCCCAGCCCTACTCTGTTATTGGTGGAGGTTACCTCCCGTCACCCACTGCTGATAAGACTTCTTGGCCTCAGATTCCCAAGCCCACCCGTGTTCACTGTCCACAAGGTAGTAGATATGTCCTTCGGGCTCTACTTTGGGAATATTCTCCGTCTGTGACACAATTATATTGTTGTTGTTCAGTCGCTAAGTCCTTTCTGACTCTTTGTGATCCCCATGGTCACAAAGGAGGATTCTTTGCCACTGAGACACTAAGGAAGCCCCATGATGAAATTATAGAGATATACTAAGGGGGACAACTTTTATACTGATAGGTATAATTATGAAGGCCAGAATAACCACCACCCCACGCCCGAGGTCAGGGGCGGCAGCCGAGAGGAGCCACCCCACGTCCAAGGCCAGAGGTGGCCGGGAGAAGCCACCTCACGCCCGAGGCCAGGGTGGTGGCCCTAAGGAGCCACCCTGCACCTGAGGCCAGGGGCGGTGGCCAGGAGGAGCAACCTGAGGAGCGGTGGCTGCGCGGGCGCCGGAGGGCCTAGAGGAGCTATCCCACGTTAAAGCTCAGGAAGGGTGGCAGGAGGAGATACCCCTCATCCAAGGTAAGGAGCAGCAGCTGTGCTTTGCTGAAGCAGCCATGAAGGGATACCCAATGCCTNACGAAGACCCACTCATATGGCAGAGGGAAACTTCATGGCACTGGGGACTCTGGTGTGATTCTGGGAGGGACAGTGGGTTTGCTTTAAAAATAAAAACGTGTTCTGCACAACCCTACTAACTTATCCTTAAAGCCTATTCAACAGTAATGCTCTCAAATTGTGAGGCTGGAAAAGACACTCGAGAGTCCCTTGGACAGCAAGGAGATCAAACTAGTCAATCCTAAAGGAAATTAAGCCTGAATAACCACTGGAAGGATTGATGCTGAAGCTGAAGCTCTAATTCTTTGGCCACCTGATGCAAAAAGCCAACTCGCTGGAAAAGACCCTGATGCTGGGAAAGATTGAGGGCAGGAGGAGGAGGGCATGGCAGAGGGTGAGATGGCTGGATGGCATCACCGACTCAGTGGACATGAGTTTGAGCCAACCCCAGGAGACAGTGAAGGACAGGAGAGCCTAGGATGCTACGGTTCATGGGGTCACAAAGAGTCGGACACAACTTAGCAACTGAACAACAAAAAAAAAACCCCAGTGATATGTTCCCAGCACCCTTCTGAGAACTGGGGGAACAGGCCAAAGACAATATATCACTATTCCAAGATTTCATAGACATGGGAGCGGAACTGAAACCCCAAACCCAGAAATCTCTCTTCCCATCTTTGCTTCCTACACATCCACTGGTCTTCAGAGCTTATCTTGCACTTGCTTTGCTCTGGTCTCTGCATAGTTGATAAAGAACAATTCTCTTTGCAATATATTATGTACTATTTCCCTGGTGGCTCAGATGGTAAAGAATCTGCCTGCAATGCAGAAGACCCAGATTCAATCCCTGGGTCAGGAAGATCCCCTGGAGAAGGGAATGGCTACCCACCTCAGTATTCTTGCCTGCAGAATTTCATGGACAGAAGCTACAGTCTGTGGGGTCACACAGAGTCACACATGACAAGCAACTAACACTTTCACATTGAGCAATGGAGCCGACAGTGAAAAATAATAATAACAAAGGAATGAATAAAAGTAAGCTAAACTAAAATAGAAATTAGGTGCTTGAAACATGATTGCTCCCCATAACCTGAGAGAATCCTGTAAATCAGTGGTCTGATGCTCAAAGGCACAAATCCATGGTGGGATGACCTCAGCCCAGTGAGACCCACCCAGCTTCAGGACAGTGTAAAGAAAGCAAGGCTAGTTTCACCAACGGATGACATCATTTCTCCTTCCTAACCAGTTTCCTTGGATCAGCTTGCAGCTTCCTCAGTCACCCTCTTTTTAACTCTACATAGTGGTGCTGCAGGAAGGGGAACACCTTCTTATCTAACATTTGGAAACGAACTGTCCAAGGAGACACAGGTACTGATGAAACAAAAGGCATTATTGGGAAGGGGCGCCAGTGGAGAGCGGGGACCCAGGGAACTCCTCTGCCATGAGGCTTGCTGTCTCGGGTTTTATGGTGACGGGATTAGTTTCTAGGCTGTCTCTGGCCAATCATCTCACTTGACTCATATCCAGTCTGCCTCAGGGTCTTTTCTGGTGGTGCGTGCATCTCTCAGCCAAGATGTATTCCGCCTAGAAAGATTCTGGGAGGTTGGCAGGGCACATGGACTGGCATCTCCACCCTCCTTCCAGCCCCTCCCAAAGTCTCCTGGTTACTTTTTGGCATAATGAACTGTGTTCATTATCAGGACCTCTTATTTCAAGATAACGCACACAAGTGCCTGGCCAAGGCAGGCAGTTTCAGCTAATGGTTCCCTAACCTTAGGGATTCTAAAAAAAGGCACTTGAAGGCATTACTGAGATCCCAAGCCAGTGTAGAAACTCTATGAGCCACAGTACAGAAGGCTTGACTTGGGGTGAGACAAAATGAAAATCAATATTTTGGGCTTCAAAAGAAGAGTAGCCACATTGCGTTCATCAAAGGGGGTTAGCAGAGAAGAAGGGAACTGTAGAAACAGGAAAAGAAAGAATGGGGGTGTCCCAAGCAAAATGTCTAGCTCAGTCTTAGATCTGAAGAAGACAATGGCACCCCACTCCAGTACTCTTGCCTGGAAAATCCCATGAACAGAGGAGCCTGGAAGGCTGCAGTCCATGGGGTCGCACAGAGTTGGACACGACTGAAGCGACTTAGCAGCAGTAGCAGCGGCAGTCTTAGGTCACGACCAGGTCTGGGGGCAACCCTGCATTTCTGATTTGCATGGCATGTTTGTTTGGGGGATTCACTATTGGGTATTGCTCCACTGAAAAGTGAAAGTGTTAGTTGCTCAGTCATGTTCAACTCTTTGCAGCTCCCACGGACTATAGCCTGCCAGACTCCTCTGTCCATGGGATTCTCCAGGCAAGAATACTGGAGTGGTTGCCATTTCCTTCTTCAGGGGATCTTCCTGATCCA
>SJXQ01005552.1:206518-219935 GCA_006408695.1 Aepyceros melampus | reverse complement strand
TCCCCTTCTCCTCCTGCCCCCAATCCCTCCCAGCATCAGGGTCTTTTCCAATGAGTCAACTCTTCACATGAGGTGGCCAAAGTATTGGAGCTTCAGCTTTAGCATCATTCCTTCCAAAGAAATCCCAGGGCTGATCTCCTTCAGAATGGACTGGTTGGATCTCCTTGCAGTCCAAGGGACTCTCAAGAGTCTTCTCCAACACCACACTTCAAAAGCATCAATTCATCAGCGCTCAGCCTTCTTCACAGTCCAACTGTCACATCCATACATGACCACAGGAAAAACCATAGCCTTGACTAGATGGACCTTAGTCGGCAAAGTAATGTCTCTGCTTTTGAATATACTATCTAGGTTGGTCATAACTTTTCTTCCAAGGAATAAGCGTCTTTTAATTTCATGGCTGTAGTCACCATCTGCTGTGATTTTGGAGCCCAAAAAAATAAAGTCTGACACTGTTTCCACTTTTTCCCCATCTATTTCCCATGAAGTGACAGGACCGGATGCCATGATCTTCGTTTTCTGGTACTTCATGGAAAAATTTAATTTCTAGAGTCATTGGTCCTTGGTTGAAATTTATATTTTATTTTCTGTATAATAAATGTACATGAACTGCAGAATCATGTGATATATCAGAAAATAGAGTTGTGCATGAGTAAATGGAAGAAATTTAAATCACCCAAATATCTCTCACCTAACTACTGTGATAACCCCAGAATGAATGTAACCATATCAACTCTAATACGTGTGTGTGTTCAATCACAACGAACTCTTTGCAACCCCAGGAACTGTAGCCCACCAAGCTTCTCTGTCCAGGGAATTTCCCAGGAAATATCTATTCCAGGTCCCCTTCAACTGGTCTTCAGGCTGCAACTAAAATGATCTTCTCAAGATTATCTGATTAGAAAACCCTCACATTGCAGCTCCCACAACTACTTTCACTCTTGGAAAAACACCCAAATCTGAAACATGCTCCCGGAGACCCCACCAAGCCTGGGAGCTGCCACCGCTGCAGCCCAGCCCCAACACAGCCTCTCCTGCTCTGTAATTCTGTCCCTCTGACCTTTTGCCAGGCTTTGAAACATGTCCTGTAACTTGTCTTCTGCCTTGCCAATGACACAGCCTAAAATGCCATGGCTTCCCCTCCTTCTTCACATCCCATTTCCGGTGTCACTCCTGCAGGAAAGACTTTCAGGATCCCTAGCCTAGGCCTCGGAGAAAGCAATGGCACCCCACTCCAGTACTCTTGCCTGGAAGATCCCATGGGCGGAGGGGCCTGGTAGGCTGCAGTCCATGGGGTCGCGAAGAGTCGGACATGACTGAGAGACTTCACTTTCACTTTTCACTTTCATGCATTGGAGAAGGAAATGGCAACCCACTCCAGTGTTCTTGCCTAGAGAATCCCAGGGACGGGGGAACCTGGTGGGCTGCCATCTATGGGGTCACACGACTGAAACGACTTAGCAGCAGCAGCCGCCGCAGCCTAGGTCCAGGTCCTCTATTGGTATATTCAGCCTTCATCCCTCCCCCCTTTTAAATTTCTCAATTCAGTTTGTAATTTTTCACTCATTTCATGGTTATTTTACTAATGTCTGTCTCCCCTTCCAGTCTGCAATCTCCAAAACACAGATAACATGTTGTTTTGCCTTATTCAGTGTGTGTGACTGTATGCTCAGTCGCTTCACTCTTGCCTGATTCATTGATACCTCATGGATTATAGCCCGCCAAGCTCCTCTGTCCATGGGATTCTCCAGGCAAGAATACTGGAGTGGGTTGCCATCCCCTCCAGGGGGTCTTCCTGACCCAAGGATTGATGGGCTCTCTACCACTAGATCCATATTCTACCCCCACCATTTAATAGTACTTGATTACAGAGCACCATCAAATATTCACTGAATCTTTTCCAAAAATCAGGCACTGGTCTAGGAGCTTTATTTACCCTGTCCATTCAGTCAACAAATATTTATTGAGAACTTACTGTGTGCTGAGATACACTGATAAAACAAAGATTCTTATACTCCAAAGGGATAAGGCTAAGGAAATAATTAATAGACAATAATTATTTTTGAAGAATATATTAAATTAGTATTCTCAATTGCGATCAGTTCCATGGAGAAAAAAAAAAGAAACTTAAAAGTAGAGTAAAGAGATCAGATGTACAGGGCCAGTTTGCAAAATTTTAAAGTTTGGCTAGTGTAGGCTTCATGGAGAAGGCAACCTTTGAACAAAGAAAGGATGGAAGTTGTCCTATGCATATCAGAAGGAAGCATGCCCAGACCCTCTATAATGACAAAAGGCCTGATCTGTTCAAGGAACAGAAAGTTGGACAGGGCTGCTGAAGCCAAAATGGATGGGGAAAGAAGAGTAGGAGCTGGGGTAAGGAGTAACAGAGGGCCTGGTATGCACTATACAGGCTTCACCTACATTCCAAGTGAGGAAGTCACTAGAGAATTTTGAGCAATGATATAACATATTTTAAGATTTCTCTGGCTGCTCTATTTTCTAAAAGAAAAAAAGGACTCTAAGGAAGCCAGAGTAGAAACCAGAGACCAACCAGAGTAGAAACCAGTAGAGAACTTTGTGGAGCAAACCAAATACAGCAATGATTAAAAGGGATTATAGACAATGGTCAAGTGGGATTTCTCTTGACCCACTTGCAGGAATGCAGGGTTGGTTGAACCTCTGAAAATCAACCAATTAATCCATCATAATAACAAAATACAATACAAAAATCATATTATCATTTTAATAGACACAGGAAGACCATTTGATAAAATTCATTACACTTTCAAGATAAAAATGCTCAACACACTAGGAATAGAAGATAACTTACTAATATCTGATAAAGGGATCTTCTTATCTCTGATAAAGTGATCTCTTAAAACCCACAGTTAGCATGAAACAAGACTGAGTTCTTTCCTTCTCTGATCAGGAACAAGATTCAGATATTCATTCTTACCACCTCTGTTCAACATTATACTGGAAGTTCTAGCCAGAGCATTTAATAGGAAGGGAAGGAAGAAAGGAGGGAAATGCTAATTGGAAAAGAGGAAGTAAAACTATCCTATCTATAGATGGTTGGGTCTTACATATAGTAAGTAAATTAATCCATGGAAAAACTATTAAAACTAAAAAGTTCTGCAATCAATCTCAAAAATCAATTGCATTTCTGTAAACTAGCAACAAATAGTTCAAAAATGAAGTTTAAAATAGGAATCTCATTTATAATGGCTACAAAAAGAATTAGATTCTGGGTAATAAATTTAAGAAAGAAACCCAAGGCCTTTACATGGAAAGCTAGAAAACACTGAAGAAAAAAAAATTAAAGAATATCTAAACGAATAGAAATTACCTAAATGTCAGCTTTCTCCTAACTACTGCTGTAGCCCCAGAATTGATGTATCCATAGTCACTGTTCAGTTCAGTTCAGTTCAGTCGCTCAGTCATGTCCAGCTCTTTGCGACCCCATGAATTGCAGTATGCCAGGCCTCCCTGTCCATCACCAACTCCCGGAGTTCATTCAAACTCATGTCCATTGAGTCAGTGATGCCATCCAGCCAACTCATCCCCTGTCGTTCCCTTCTCCTCCTGCCCCCAATCCCTCCCAACATCAGGGTCTTTTCCAATGAGTCAATTCTTTGCATGAGGTGGCCAAAGTATTGGAGTTTCAGCTTTAGCATCAGTCCTTCCAAAGAACACCCAGGACTGATCTCCTTTAGGATGAACTGGTTGGATCTCCTTGCAGTCCAAGGGACTCTCAAGAGTTTTCTCCAACACCACAGTTCAAAAGCATCATTCTTCAGCGCTCAGCTTTCTTCACAGTCCAACTCTCACATCCATACATGACAACTGGAAAAATCATAGCCTTGACTAGATGGACCTTTGCTGGCAAAGTAATGTCTCTGCTTTTGAATATGCTATCTAGGTTGGTGGTCCCCTTTAAAATGTCAGGATATAACTACAGCAAGGGTCCCCAGGCTGTGGGCCACAGACTGGTACCTCCTATCAGATCAGCAGTGGCATTAGATTAGAAATAAAGTGCACAACAAATGGAATGCACTTGAATCATCCCAAAACCATCCCTCCCCTGATCCATGGAAAAGTTATCTTCCATGAAACCAGTTGCTGGTGCCAAAAAGGCTGGGGACCACTGAGCTAGAGGGATCTTCTCGGAAGAACACGGATATGTTTTGAATTTGGAGCTAACAGAATTTCTTGGCCACGACTATGAAAAGTAACATTAACGTATTTCTCATGCATGGGTGTGTCCTCAATCACTTCAGTCATTTCCAACTCTTTGCAACCCCATGGACTGCAGCCCTCCAGGCCCATCTGTCCATGGGATTCTCCAGGCAAGAGTACTGGAGTGAGTTGCCATTTCCTCCTCCAGGGGATCTTCCTGACCCAGGGATCAAACCCATGTCTCCAGTGGCTCCTGCATCACAGGCGGATTCTTTACTACTGAGCCACCAGGGAAGCCTTGACGTATATCTCATAACAATTCCCACTTTACAGATGAAGGGACTATTCACAGTAAATTAACCCCCCTGAAGTAACATTAGAAAGCACCAGAGCAGGAACTTGGCCTCGAGTCTGTGTGATCCCAACATCTGGCCCTTACCTCAGACACCTAGCAACACCGGCAGCCCTGGGGTCAGAAATACTGTATTTCAGAAAACTAGCAATGAACAAGGATGACATTTTTGGATATTGATCTTTGAATATCAATCAATATTTTTGAATACTGATATTTTATTGTGGCCACATTGCAGAATCTGTTTATTTGTTCTGATAGTTTTTTTTTTAATGGATTCATTATGACTTTCTATATACAAGACCAAACCATCTATAAATCAGATAGCTTTCAGAAAGAAAAAAGTAGGCAATCCCAACATCTGGCCCTTACCTCAGACACCTAGCAACACCGGCAGCCCTGGGGTCAGAAATACTGTATTTCAGAAAACTAGCAATGAACAAGGATGACATTTTTGGATATTGATCTTTGAATATCAATCAATATTTTTGAATACTGATATTTTATTGTGGCCACATTGCAGAATCTGTTTATTTGTTCTGATAGTTTTTTTTTTAATGGATTCATTATGACTTTCTATATACAAGACCAAACCATCTATAAATCAGATAGCTTTCAGAAAGAAAAAAGTAGGCAGCCCTAGAACTTAATGTTAGATTCTCTTAAGAGCTGGCCATGGGATGCGGGGTTGTAGCAACAGAAACAGAAAGTGGTGGGGAAAAAAGAATTATTTAAAATAACAGGTGGATAAAGCAGGAGGACCTTTACAAGAGACAGAACATGTTGCCTGCAGAACACAGATGTCCAGAACACCATCTGGTACCATCCCAGCCTCCTGCCTGGCTGGAGAAGGAAGAGCATGATGGGTAAAAGCTCACAAACAAACACATGAGCACACACACACATGGCCAGTTACCAAGGAAAACAGATGACAAGTGGATCTTTCTCATCACTATTTTCAGAAAGAGAGGAGAAAAAAGAAATGGAAACTGAGATAACTCCTACACAGTGAAAGAAAAGAAAAACCATGGACATATGGTGCAAAGGTCTAACCAGATCCTGTGCCCAGCATGGAACTTGTTCATTTCATTCTGGAGAAAGAAAAAGGAAAAGCACCTCCCCAACACTATCTAGATGCTGTCAAAGACACCTTGTGGGAACCATCATCTGTCATGGGAAATTTTTACATGAGAAATCAAAACCCTAATCTCAGACAGGTTTGTCAGAACATCAGTAGGGGATGTGGCCATGTATAGATGTGAGAGTTGGGCTATAAAGAAAAGCTGAGCGCCAAAGAATTGATGCTTTTGAACTGTGGTGTTGGAGAAGACTCTTGAGAGTCCCTTGGACTGCAAGGAGATCCAACCAGTCCATCCTAAAGGAGATCAGTCCTGGGTATTCATTGAAAGGACTGATGTTGAAGCTGAAACTCCAATACTTTGGCCACCTGATGCGAAGAACTGACTCATTGGAAAAGACCCTGATGCTGGGAAAGATAGAAGCCGTGAGGAGAAGTGGACGACAGAAGATGAGATGGTTGGATGGCATCACCAACTCAATGGACAAGGGTTGAGTGAACGGGAGTTGCTGATGGACAGGGAGGCCTGGCGTCCTGCAGTCCATGGGGTCACAAAGAGTTGGACACGACTGAGCAACTGAACTGAACTGAGGGGATGTGACCAAGGAGGGTCTATGGCCTGAGCCGGGGAACCGGGAGCACAGCACCACAGTTCAGGCTGGGAGGACCCTACCCAGCTGGTCCGAAGCACAACTCTGCAAAGGGGAACTGGTTTGGCTAAACCCACGGGCAATGGCATCAGGACCTAGGATTCAGATAAAAAATTTTGAGAATCCCCACAACCAGGATAGGAAAGGTTAACTCAGCAGAGGGAGGAGCAGAATGTAGATTCTAATAAGCTCTCACAAACAGGGGAGTCTCTTTGACTCTTGAGTTAGAACGCAATGTGACAGTAATGTTTGAGTTTCCTTAAATTATTCATAAAGTATAATATATATGGATGAGTGACTGTGACCCTATATATAAATGTATGTATAATAAATGTATAATATGCATGTGTATATAAAATATATGTATAAATATATGTGTGTAGGCATATAAATTTGTATGTATGTATATATAAATACATAATGAGAACAGCATATAATTATGCATATATATGCAAAATAAAGTGTTGCAGAATGTTTTCTGTATTACTGTAGTAGAATAATTGCTGTATTTAGTTGAACTCTTCTAAGATAAATGCATGTATAAGACCATCCTATCTTGAATATCTGGAAGCACAAAAAAGCTATGCAAACCACAGAACAGGCACCTGGCGGATATTTGCTGATTTGATGAATGAACAGAAATGTATCTGATTTTACTCTTGCTGAAGAGCAAAGAAATGACAAGCCTGATCCTTAACTGACCTAGTTGTTTAGATGTAACAGCAACACACTTGGTACCAAGGCTTAAAGCTCCCATCACTAATGCAACCAACACAACCAGCACTTCCAAAGGTTGTCATTCACAAAAGACCAATATGGTAAGACTCTTCCCACTGATATGAGATAGCTAGAATAGGCAAATGCATATGAATACAAGCAGATTAGAAATACCAGGGGCTGAGGGGAAGGGGAATGGGGAATTATTGCTTAATCATCACAGAGTTTTTGCTTAAAGTAATGAAAATGTCAGTTTATGACAAGAGTTTTTATTTGTTTAAAAGTTTTTAAATGTTTAAATGAAACAAATGAAAACTTTTGCTTAAAATAATGAAACAGTGGTGACTGTTGCCTAACAGCGAAAATGTAATTAACACCATTGAATTGCACACTTAAGGACAGTTAAAATGGTAAATTTCAAAAATTGAAATATAGCTGATTTACAATGCTTTAGGTGTACAGCAAAGTGATTTGGTTTAATATATATACATATTCAGTTACATATATATATTCGGTTTCATATATATATATATTACTTTTCAGATTCTTCTCCACTATAGGTTAATATGAGATTTGAGTACAGTTATCCAGTTAAGAGTCCCTTGAACTGAAGAAGCCGTGAGGAGAAGTGGACGACAGAAGATGAGATGGTTGGATGGCATCACCAACTCAATGGACAAGGGTTGAGTGAACGGGAGTTGCTGATGGACAGGGAGGCCTGGCGTCCTGCAGTCCATGGGGTCACAAAGAGTTGGACACGACTGAGCAACTGAACTGAACTGAGGGGATGTGACCAAGGAGGGTCTATGGCCTGAGCCGGGGAACCGGGAGCACAGCACCACAGTTCAGGCTGGGAGGACCCTACCCAGCTGGTCCGAAGCACAACTCTGCAAAGGGGAACTGGTTTGGCTAAACCCACGGGCAATGGCATCAGGACCTAGGATTCAGATAAAAAATTTTGAGAATCCCCACAACCAGGATAGGAAAGGTTAACTCAGCAGAGGGAGGAGCAGAATGTAGATTCTAATAAGCTCTCACAAACAGGGGAGTCTCTTTGACTCTTGAGTTAGAACGCAATGTGACAGTAATGTTTGAGTTTCCTTAAATTATTCATAAAGTATAATATATATGGATGAGTGACTGTGACCCTATATATAAATGTATGTATAATAAATGTATAATATGCATGTGTATATAAAATATATGTATAAATATATGTGTGTAGGCATATAAATTTGTATGTATGTATATATAAATACATAATGAGAACAGCATATAATTATGCATATATATGCAAAATAAAGTGTTGCAGAATGTTTTCTGTATTACTGTAGTAGAATAATTGCTGTATTTAGTTGAACTCTTCTAAGATAAATGCATGTATAAGACCATCCTATCTTGAATATCTGGAAGCACAAAAAAGCTATGCAAACCACAGAACAGGCACCTGGCGGATATTTGCTGATTTGATGAATGAACAGAAATGTATCTGATTTTACTCTTGCTGAAGAGCAAAGAAATGACAAGCCTGATCCTTAACTGACCTAGTTGTTTGATGTAACAGCAACACACTTGGTACCAAGGCTTAAAGCTCCCATCACTAATGCAACCAACACAACCAGCACTTCCAAAGGTTGTCATTCACAAAAGACCAATATGGTAAGACTCTTCCCACTGATATGAGATAGCTAGAATAGGCAAATGCATATGAATACAAGCAGATTAGAAATACCAGGGGCTGAGGGGAAGGGGAATGGGGAATTATTGCTTAATCATCACAGAGTTTTTGCTTAAAGTAATGAAAATGTCAGTTTATGACAAGAGTTTTTATTTGTTTAAAAGTTTTTAAATGTTTAAATGAAACAAATGAAAACTTTTGCTTAAAATAATGAAACAGTGGTGACTGTTGCCTAACAGCGAAAATGTAATTAACACCATTGAATTGCACACTTAAGGACAGTTAAAATGGTAAATTTCAAAAATTGAAATATAGCTGATTTACAATGCTTTAGGTGTACAGCAAAGTGATTTGGTTTAATATATATACATATTCAGTTACATATATATATTCGGTTTCATATATATATATATTACTTTTCAGATTCTTCTCCACTATAGGTTAATATGAGATTTGAGTACAGTTATCCAGTTAAGAGTCCCTTGAACTGCAAGGAGAGCCAACCAGTCTATCCTAAAGGAAATCAGTCCCGAATATTCATTGGAAAGACTGATGTTGAAGCTGAAACTCCTATACTTTGGCCACCTGATGCAAAGAACTGACTCATTTGAAAAGATCCTGATGCTGGGAAAGATTGAAGGCAGGAGGAGAAAGGGACGACAGAGGGTGAGATGGTTGGATGGCTTTACTAACTCAGTGGACATGAGTCTGATTAAACTCCAGGAGTTGGTAATGGACAGGGAGGCCTGGAGTGCTACAGTCCACGTGGTCACAAAGAGTCAGACACCACTGAGCAACTGAACTGAACTGAACTAACCTCACATTAGCTCCAGAAACCACAAAGAAACTGTCACCCAAAAAAAGGGCCTTTGTTTTTTTTTAAAGATTACCAGGAGTGACTTTCTTGGTGGTGCGGTGGTTAAGAATCCACGTGCCAGTGCAGGGAGCATGGGTTCACTTCCCAGTCCAAGAAGACCCCACATGCTAGTTGGGGCAACTAAAAAGTCCATGCACCACTACCAAGCCCATGCACTGCAACTGATGAAGCCTGCACACCCTTCTCCACAAGAAAAGCCATCGCAATGCGAAGCCCACACTGCAACTAGAGTAGCCCCCACTAGCCCAGTGCACAGCAACACGGACCAGCACAGCCAAAATAAACTAATCCATTACACAAACAAACAAAAAGATTACCAGGAGTGAATTGCCATGGTGGGAGGAAGGCAGGGGGCAAGTAGTGCCCTGAGAGCATAAGGGGGTGTCGCACAGGGCACAGTGCTCAGCTTCACCACGAGTGGTGGACAGCACAGGGATTCCTCGCGGCGCGTCAACAAGCCTAGAGCAGAGCTGCCAGAGCCACCAGCAGAGTCCACCTGCTTTTTTCATCTCCCTTACAGTGACACTGGCTCTCTTCCCAGGCCCCTCATGTACCATGACTCTCACCCTTCAATCTTCATCCAGAAGTTCCATGAAGAGGTTAATGGCTTGCTTAGATTGCAAGGTGAAGAATTTCTTCTTCTGTTTGCACAGTCTTTTTTTTTTCTTTTTTTGCCTTTAGATTTACTGAATCATTCCTATCTATCGTATGCTGAACACATCTTTGCAGATAGGATAGATGCATGGATGGATGGATGGATGAATACAATATCATATACAAGTATTCATATACGCTATATAACTGAAAATATACTTTAACATGCTTTTGATTATTTGTAGTAGTGTAATTATACTTCTTAAACCAGCATTAGATGTCACATGCTTTAAAGATATAAAAGTGTATGCACCACCATGTATAAAATAGATAGCTAGTGGGAAGATGCTATGGAAATCAAGGAACCCAGACTGGCGCTCTGTGACGACCTAGAGGGGTAGGATGCGGGGGGTGGTGGGAGGGAGGCTCAAGAAGGAGGGGATATATATGTTAAGGCTGATTTGAATCTTTGCATGACAGAAATCAGCATAACACTGTAAAGCAATTATCTTCCAGTTAAAAAATGTTTTTAAAGTATATGCATGGGAGTTTGAATATGATTTTTTTTTTTCTAATTTAAAGAATCCACAATTCTTTGAGGCAATATTGTGATGGAGACCAACTGGTGGTTGCTTGGGTAGACCAGCTGGCTGAGCATCAGACGTTTACTCTGAGGGCCCAAGGTTCAAGTACCTGTCTAGGAGCCAAAAAGTAAATAAATAAACAAATTTTTTTTAAAAATAAAAATATTTTAAAACACTTTTAAAATTAAAAAATGGTGGCTACTATTCTAAAAAGATAATATAATGGAACAAAAACATGCTGTAAAATAAATACCTTTAAATAATGAAACATAGGAACTCTGTTAGCCACCACAGTCTGAAATCTGGGTGAATTGTTAAGTCACCCTTGTCTAGAAAAACATCGCAGATGACAAAACTGAAGTACTAAAGATTAAGTGGATTTGGGAAAGATTTTTTTCTTATAATTCCTTTGAAATCAAGAGAGAAAGTTCATTAAAAGAATTTAAGTCTCTGATCCATCAATTTAATGACTCTAGTTCTTTCTCTTTTCCTCTACTTAAATGTGCTGTCACCTAAAATAAATCCAAGCCAACACAAGCCTGTATAAAGGAAGAAATGAAAAATTAAATTGTTAGACAAATCTTCCAAAACACTGCATCTAGACTTTCCACCAACTGAGTCAACAAACTGAGATATGTGTTTAACAATTACCCACATTCATTTGGGGATTAGGTTTACAGAATAATCCTTCTGTTGGAACTCAATCCAATCCCCAAGTGAAGGTCATCTTTTGTCTATGATAAACACAATAATATCTTGGCTCTTGCAAACAGGGTGGTTGTGTAAACTCCCAGGCATGTTAGAATCACCCATGTTTATTTTAACAACCCCATTGGTAGGATTAAATGGGCTTAAAGACTAAATGACTTTACTAGGGTGGGTTTCCTTATTTATAGAGTGTCTTTTGACCATTAAAATTAGATTCAAATAACCTACATCACGAGAAATGATTTTCCTCATAAACATTAGACCAATTGTTTAAACTTTTCTAAGGAGGCCAGAACCTTATATATGTTGCCAAAATCCTGCCTGTAAGTTAATTAGTCATATTTACTCTATCCAAGCTCCATGACCTGAGGAAGAGTTCATCCAAGATGGAATAAGTCAGTGGTTGAGTCATGTCACAGTTTCTAAGCACAATGTCATGCATGAAAGAACAAAGTGTCTGATGCCCTAAAGAACGAGAAGTTAGCATTTTCAGAAGCACAGGGGCCAAAAAAGAGAACTGTCCAACACACTGTCATTCATTAGTGCCCTGTGCCATCAAGTCCTTTGAGTACCATCAGCCAGCTACATTCTTCCGCGGTTAAACATCATAAAGGCCTCAAGACATTGTCTTCCTTCAGGACAGGAAAGAGAGAGAACCTGTAATTCTAGAGCAGCAGATCCACAAGAGTGCTGAACACAAATCTCAGGAGATATTCCATGTTCAGATACATGTGGGACCCACTTCATACGGCATCCTTCCATACTGAGATAGTTGAAGAACTCATGATTCATCTGCATAGAATATCTATGTACCCCTCATGAGGAATGACATTGGGCTATATTTTGTTGACAATGAAAATAAATGAATAAATAAACTTGCATAACTGTAAGTGAACTGTCAATGTTAAAAAATAAAGCCAACAACAAGAATGTATGTGTGTACAAGGATATGTATATTTACAGCCCATGAAGATATATGTACAACTGGTAAACCTCAAAAAAACTAGAAAAGTATATTGCAAATCATTTTTAGCAGCAATCGCCAGGGAGGGATGGAGTTGGCATAGAGGAGGAGTATCTCATCATTTTTCTAGAAATTTCTGTACTATTTTAGGCTTTTATCACACTGAGGTGTATATCGGTCAGTGCAGGCTGCCATTAACAAAACACCACAGATTGAGTGGCTTAACAGCAAAAAATGATTTTCTTCCAGTTACGGGGACTGGGAGTCCCAGATGCAGGTCTGACAGGGTTGGTTTCTGGTGACAGCGCCCTCCCTGGCTTGCAGACAGCCACCTTTTTGCAATGTCCTCACTTCCTTAGTGCTTGTACTTTTTCTCTCTCTCCCTTTTCTTATAAAGCCACCAGTCTTACCACATTAGAGCTCTACCCTTATGACCTCAGATGTTGTTGTTCAGTCATCAAGTCACGTCTGACTCTTTGCAGCAAGACAGGCTCCTCTGTCAAATTCACATCCATTGAGTCCATGATGCTCATTTAACTGTAATTACTCATAGAGACCTTATCCTCAAATCTAATCAGTCAAAAGGAGGGTTAGGCCTTCAATTATGACTTTTAGGAGGGACAAAATTCAGTCCATAGCAATGTGTTTCTTTAATGGACATTATTAGTGGCTTGATCGGCACTTATTCCCACCTAACACCTTCCAAAAAGAACCTCAGTTGTGTGCAGGTATCTACCTATCCCATGCAGAGCCAGGTGCTTAAGGGAGGCTCAGGCATCCTCCTTGCTATGAATTAGTGTAGGAATAAGGCTAAGAACCAATCCAGCCAAAGACCTGTGGGAGAGAGTCTATAGGCAGATTTTATTTTATTTTTTTTTCTTTAATTAATTTTTATTTTTTAGTTTGTTTTGCTTTACAATACTGTATTCATTTTGCTACACATCAACATGAATCAGCCACGAGTGTACATGAACTCCCAATCCCGACCCCCACCTCCCCCCTCCCGCCCCACACCCTCTCAAGTCCATTCTCTGGA
>SJXQ01005552.1:131922-198452 GCA_006408695.1 Aepyceros melampus | reverse complement strand
TGCATCCTGCATCAAACCTGGACTGGCAATTCGTTTCACTTATGATATCACACATGTTACATTGCCACACTGCCAACCCATCCCACCCTCTCCCTCTCCCATAGAGTCCAAAAGGCCATTCTATACATCTGTGTCTCTTTTGCTGTCTTGCGTACAGGTTTATCATTACCATCATTCTAAATTCCATATATATGTGTAAGTATGGGCATACACACCGAGGAAACCAGAATTGAAAGAGACACGTGTACCCCAATGTTCATCGCGGCACTGTTTGTAATAGCCAGGACATGGAAGCAACCTAGATGTCCATCAACAGATGAATGGATAAGAAAGCTGTGGTACATATACACAATGGAGTATTACTCAGCTATTAAAAAGAATACATTTGAATCAGTTTTAATGAGGTGGATGACGCTGGAGCCGATTATACAGAGTGAAGTAAGCCAGAAAGAAAAACATCAATACAGTATACTTAAACATATATATAGAGCAATTATTTAAACCTTTTAAACATATTGAATATAACAGTTATGCTCTGTTACATTATGCTATATTAGTATCTATTCTTAAGATACTTGAATATAATGCATTGTGAAAAAAGAGAACATAGGACTAGTTAAGTAGGTATTATTCATATTTAATTTAAAATAAAATATGTTTCTTTTGGTCCCATGACACAGTAAGCTACTTGTAATCTTTCTAAATCCTTCTCAAACAATACTCTGAATTTCCTGCAGCATTTAGGACAACCTTTTTAATGTAGTAGTGATACTGACAACAGTCAAATATAAAAATCATTTTGTGTTGCAAGCTCTGGCCTTATTAAGCCCACATCACACTGATGTCTGGTTTTGATGATGTCAAGCTAAACATCCTCTCCACAAAGCATTCATACACAGAATACTTACAATTTTATTTACTAGCAATGCCAGGTTTTTAGACTTCTAGAATTAGTTTCCAGTTCTTTACAAATGCTCACCCACATCGCATCTACTGGCTTGTTATGGTAGATCAGTCATCTGTCCATCAGTTCCTTTGCATCTCTAAATTTATCAAATACATTGTCTGTGTCTACAATGTCCATAATCTTGAAAAAAAATCCAAAGTTAAACCTCGTTCACAGAAAATGGCTTTAAAGCCAAGAAGCAGTTTGAATTTGTAGAATTGAAGTTGCATTCCAAATACGTTACAGTTTTAGTAAATAAATTGAGAAAGTCCTGTTTAATTTGGCTGCCCACTCTGTTGGCATTTTTATGAATTCTGAAACAGTTTTATTTCTTTCCAAAAATAGGGCTTCTTCTTTTTTTCCATATAAGTGTTTTCCACAACCTAAAATATTTCAAGTGCAGTCAGTTCATCCTTTTCTAGAACTCCTTAATATCTCTTTAAAGATCACCAAAAAGCTTTGAAGAAACATTATATAAATCTCTCTTTTAAAGTAATCCTTTTCCCCATTTTTATCCTCAAGGTATTTCCAAATTAGTGAAGGAGATTCTTCTTATCTCACATTTGAAAATATTTTATAGCAGGCCAACATTTTAAAACCTATTTTTTTTAATGGCCAAGAAAAATATGTCAAGATGTACCATGCAGTAGGACACTATTTCCTTTCATTTCTATAAAGTCAAAATTTTATTAATTGCTTCTGAATGTTTTGAGGAACTTGAAAGTGATAGAAAATTCATTGTGAATAACATTGATAAGCAAATGACATCCCTTTTTAGCAATGTTGTGTATGAGGTGTGCAGAACACTTAAAAGGTAAGATCTTACCCTTTTCTTTGGTAAAAAGTTTAGAGATTAAATAGAATTTGTCAAAATTTATATTAGCACTATCTAACAAATAAGCAGACAGATGAGCAAAATATAATTTGTCTAATTTGCATTTAGACAAGATTACCAACAATCTTTTGTTTTGTATTGTCTGCAATTTCATTAGAATCTTCTTAGAAATCATGAAGGTAGTTTGAGCTTCATTTTCTCAAAACAAATTACCTAAAACCTAAGGAGAACTGGTTTATTTGTTTGTTTTTTAATTTCTGTTACTTCCCCTCTTAATCAATATTATAGAAAACTTGATCATTACAGTGGGAAGGGCCAACAGGTCAACTATCAAGTTTTCCCCTTGGTTTAACTACAGAACATTTTAATTGCAATATCTGAATCAATAAAAGTAATAGTTTCACAGATGCTCAAGAAAACAATAATGTGTCTCCATTCATACAGTATGTTGAAGCCAATTCATAAACCACTATTTTCTTTACTTTTTTTAAGATTGGAGTATAACTGTTTTACACTGTTGTAGTAGTCTCTGTTATACATCAATGAGAGGCCACTATTTTCAGCTGAGCCCTAGTGCCTTTCAGTAGAGGAAAAGCACTTAAATTGGCTTAGAAGTACTTGACTGTCCCATTACAGACTTGTGAGATTCAGTCTCCATACATGCTTTTACATCCCTTGTTCAACTTGCAAGATACCAATTTTTTTCTGCATATTGTACAGTATATTTGGCTTGATTATCAATCTCCCTAATCCAGTTACAGGTACCCCTCTGTCTGTTGTTAATATTATACTGGTCATTCAAAACTATAATTCAAAAAGATACATGCCCTCTTGTGTTTATAGCAGCACTATTCACAATAGCCAAGATATGGAAACAACTTAAATGTCCATCGACAGATGAATACATAAAGAAGATGGGGTGTATAAATATATATACACCCACACACAATGGAGTACTACTCAGCTGTAAAACAGAATGAAATAATGCCATTTGCACCAACATGGATGCAATTAGAGATCATCATAGTAAGTGAAGGAAGTCAGAAAGAGCACGATAAATACCATAGGACATTACTTATACATGGAACCTAAAATTTGACGCAAAGGATCCTGTCTATGAGACAGAAACAGACTCACAGACAGAGAGAGGATACCTGCGGCTGTCAAGGGGGAGAGGAGGTTGGAAGAGGGATGGAGTGGGAAGTTGGGGTAGCAGATACAAGCTGTTATAGATAGAAGATAAACAACAAGGTCCTACTCTATAGCACAGGGAACTATATTCAATATCCCATGATAAACGGTAAGGGAAAAGAATATGTAAAAAGAATGCATATACATGTATAACTGAATCACCTTGCTGTACAGCAGAAACTAACATAATGTTGTAAACCAACTATACTTCAAAAAATTGCAGGGTCGTTTAACTTTCTCCTTCTGTGATATCTAGGTCATGCTGACGCTGGTAAAGTATTGTGATCATTCTCATTTTGTTATCCAAACTCTCAGAAAAGCTGGTCACAGTGTTCACAATGTTTAAAATTAAACACAGACTATTAACATTCACAATTACAGTGTCCTTATATCCACACTTAAGTCTCATCACCCAAAAGAGTCCAATAGTCCTTTATTATGAACCACAACTCATGACTGTTAACATCGGTGGTCAGAGAAAACGATGGTGACTGCAGAGGATACCCATTTACCTGTTTATCCATCTATGCCATATCTATGCATGTGTGCTAAGTCACTTCAGTTGTGTCTGACTCTTTGTGACCCTGTAGACTGTAGTCCACAAGGCTCCTCTATCCATGAGATTTCCCAGGCAATAAAACCGGAGTGGGTTGCCCCCTTCAGGGGATCTTCGTGACCCAGGGATCCAAACCGAGTCTCTTATGTCTCCTGCAATGTCAGGAAGGTTCTTTACCACTAAGGCCACCTGGGGAGCCCATGCCATAACTACTTATCATTGAAAACAATACTACCTTCAGGCCCTAATTTGGGGGTTACCATGTATGGCACCCCACTCCAGTATTCTTGCCTGGAAAATCCCATGGATGGAGGAGCCTGGTGGGCTGCAGTCCATGGGGTCGCAAAGAGTTGGACATGACTGAGCGACTTCACATTCACTTTTCACTTTCCTGCATTGGAGAAGGAAATGGCAACCCACTCCAGTGTTCTTGCCTGGAGAATCCCAGGGACGGGGGAGCCTGGTGGGCTGCCGTCTATGGGGTTGCACAGACTCAGACATGACTGAAGTGACTTAGCAGCCGCAGCAGCCTGTGAATTTTGTACTTTTCCCTCACCTTTACATACCCATTACCAGAAATCAAGACCTTTCCTATCTCACTGAGGGGTTTCCCAGGACACAAGATTTTTACATTTTCATGCAAAATTTGAGACTGTCACAAACAGACTAGAATGGTCGTTCACCTTTCGCATGAAATTTCTTATTTCCTGCATTGGAGAAGGAAATGGCAACCCACTCCAGTGTTCTTGCCTGGAGAATCCCAGGGACGGGGGAGCCTGGTGGGCTGCCGTCTATGGGGTTGCACAGACTCAGACATGACTGAAGTGACTTAGCAGCCGCAGCAGCCTGTGAATTTTGTACTTTTCCCTCACCTTTACATACCCATTACCAGAAATCAAGACCTTTCCTATCTCACTGAGGGGTTTCCCAGGACACAAGATTTTTACATTTTCATGCAAAATTTGAGACTGTCACAAACAGACTAGAATGGTCGTTCACCTTTCGCATGAAATTTCTTAGAAATCTGGTGACAGAGTTCATTTCGCTTGACTAAAGGCATATATTAATCACATGGAAAGAATATTTGGGCTTTCAACTATCCCTGACAGAAAGTGGAACCCAACAGAAATCATCAACTCCAAGATTTCATTTCTCCCACTTCACCTACTTCTCCCCAGCAGCGAATGTAATGAGTTCACAGCCAGAAAAAGAAAAGTATTAAGTAAAACTGATGAGTCTGGGTTACAGAGTTATTACTGTGCAAGGTTATGGGAAGTCTTCTAGGGTTCCTCAGAGAAACTGCCTTGTGTAATTTTCTTAATATGGCAGAGATTTGTTGCTGTTTCTACCCAGTATCTACTTCTCCTTTTCATGGCAACAATGCACCAATTTTAATAAAGGTGGGGTGGAGTCCATCAGTGAATACTCTGCGCACACTTCACAAGTCTGGCAAGATCAACGACAGAAAGACAACTTGGTTACAGAATAGGTTTTAAAAAAACTTGAATGGGCCTTTCTCCAAAACAGATATATAAATGGCTGATAAGCACATTAAAAAGATGCTTGATATCATTAGCCATTAGAAAAATGTAACTCAAAAACACAAACACGTACCACTTCACACAGACTAAGATGGCTAAAATAATCATTTTTTAAGTGAAAAATAATGTGTTGGTAAGGATAAAGAGAAATTTTTGGAACCTAATGCCTGGCTGGTGGGCATATAAAAGGGTACACTGCTACAGAAGAGAGTTTAGTGGTTCCTTAAAAAGTTAAACATAGAATTACTTATAATCAAGTGATTCCACTTCTAGGTATATACCCAAAAGAATGGAAGACAGTCACTCAAACAGAAACACATGCATTTATAGAAGCATTATTCACAATAGCCAAAAGGCAAAAACAACCCAACTGTCCATCATGTGATGAATAAATACACAAAAGTAGTATATCCATACAATGGAATATTACTCAGCCATAGAATGGAAACACTGATATATATTACAGCACAGATGAACCTTGAAAATATTGTGCTAATTCAAAAAAAAAACAGACACAAAAGGTCACTTATTATATGATACAATTTATATGAAATCTCCTGAATAGGTAAATCCATAGAGATAGAAAGTAGATTAGTAATGCATAAGTGCAACACCATTAACAATTGTTCACTAAAGAAGGCTGGAAGTCACGGGAGATATAGCAGTCTACAATGAAGTCACTTTGGGTAAATGCTTAGAGAAGACGGTGAATCCAAATGACAGTATGGAGAGCTGTACTATAAACAAAAGACAAGATTGGATACACTTTGAGGTAGTGCATTTGTTGAGCAGTGAACCTCTTAGTCACATGTGCCCTGCATATAATCTTGATAGTTACAAAGAAGGACTTTTGAGGGACTGGGAATGAGCAGTGATGGGAACTGTTCTTCACTGAAGCTATGCTGTAGCCATTGTTCCGGGCCCTTTTGTATATTATCCCATTTTAATCTCTCAACATGCATATGTGAATTCATTTTGCTGCACAGTAGAAACTAACACAACATCGTAAAGCAAATATACTCCAATAAAAGCTAATTTTAAAAAACCTCTCAACAGCCTCCTGAGACAAAGCCCTATGATACCCATTCTTAAAGACTGCAAATTGAGACTCAACTGAATTGAGAAACTTGCCTAAGCAAGTTTAAGGGACTTTAAAGTCACTTATAAAGAGGAAAGTCAACCTTTGAATCCTAATCCATAACTGCTGACATATTGTTAATTTCAATAGTTTGGCAAGTTTATACTATAATTTCTTTCAAGTCCTGGCATCCCAGGAGCATAATGAGGAAAAGAAGTTGAAGGTGCAAAGAGAAGGCAGAATTCGAGGTTTTCAAACACTGTGAAGAGGGTAGCTATTATCAGTATCGTATTTTGAAATTCCACATAAGCATCCACTTGGAAAGGGGGCTGGAATCTTCCACTTATAAAAGGAAAAATCTCATAAGAAATCAGACTTTAAAAATGTAAAACACTCTGTCTGTTTCCTTTCCCCATATTCTTTCTTATAACAGATCCACTGTTAAGACCGCAATAATTAATCTGTAGATATGGGTATGTATTGGTTTTCATAGGAAAGTGTGAGTTCACAGCACAGTTTAGATATCTTTGTTGAGAAGCAAAAAGGTAGATGCAGACATAAATGCTTTAGCTTTAATTAATATAGCATTAATATCAATGATAGCCCAGAGATCCTCATTTTATAGATAGAAATAAGCATAGACTTATGGACTTCCCAGGTGGCACTAGTGGTAAAGAACTCACCTGCCAATGCAGGAGACATACAAGATGGGGGTTTGATTCCTGAGTTGGAAGGTCCCCTGGAGTAGGATGGCAACCCACTCCAGTATTCTTGCCTGGAAAATTCCATGGACAGAGGAGACTGGAAGGCTATGGTCCATGGGTCATAGAGTCAGACATGACTGAGCAACTTAGCGTGCACACAGGGCTCAAACAATTTAAACAGCAAGACCTGAGTTTGATCCCCTGGAGATCAAAAGAAGATCCCCTGGAGATCAAACGAAGATCCCCTGGAGAAAGGAATGGCTCCCCACTCCAGTATTCTGGCCTGGAGAATTCCATGGATTGCATAGTTCATGGGGTTGCAAAGAGTCAGATACCACTGAGCGACTTTCACTTTCATGCATTCTATGATGAAAACAGATTGGGATTTAAAGTCAGATTGAATCTGACTCTGACCTGAATGCTCAATCTGGTATAACCTTGGATATGTTGCTAAATATCTCTCAGACTCTGTTTCCTTCTTTGTAAAATGGAGGCAAAAATGCCAGCTTTGCAGTGATTTTGTATATTGTGAAAACATCTGACATGTATTAGGTTCCCAATTAATGCTTCATTTTTATTAATACTAATGATTCAAATTCTTGACAGTCTATAGTAATGATACACTCTGTGACATTTACTTTGCTGAGGACTTTGTGGAGGCCACATGGTTCCATGTCAGACTGGCTCTTGAGATTAAAATTCTACTCCACAGCAAACATTTCGGCAAGTCTGCACAGCCATTTGCCTTCACACTTAGCCTTACACTTGAAGTGGTGGATTGGAAGGCCTTGGAACACCTACAGCAAAAAGAGTAATCTTTACAGTGCAATTAATTTCTCTGCTTTTCCCTTTTAGTGGTCATGATATGCAACTGATATTTGTGTTGGAATAAATACTTTCAGACCCATCTTAAGATGTGTCAAATGCAACATCCTCTCACTAAACACATTGTCCAAGATCTGAGTCAATTGGGTTGTCCAAGCCATGAGCAGCCGTAAACCAGTTCCAGCCATGAAATTCCACCCTATGGGAACTCCTCAAAGGGTAATTTTCAGGGACAGAAGCTGGCCCTGAGTGAAAAAAAAAATAGTTATTTTCAAAACTCTTTTCTAAGACACCAAAAATTACTTTATAACTCCTTTTTAAGCTGCTTGCCTTTATGAAACCAAAAATACAAAAACAGAATATCTACAAAATTTCATGAAAATCAAAAGCCATTCAACAGTTGGCTTCCAAAACATGCTCTTATACTTCTGCTTCAAAACACAGCCTCATATTGATCCAGTGACTAAGTGTTCGATGAACTCATTTCAGCCTTCACTGTCAACTCTGACCAGAAAAAAAAATAAAATAAAAAACTAACTTGTGATGAACATTTATTGCCATCACAAACAAAATTCAGGAAGGCACTATTTGGGCTTTCCAAGTAGCACAAAAAATAAAATAATAAATTGAATTTCTCAAAAAACTATTTTCTTTGAGAGACTTGGAAATAACACGTCTGTAAATATAAAGTCATTTCATTGCAACACTTTATACTAACATCTTAATATGCCAGCTTGAATATGAGGTAATTTGGAAATGTAATACCCATGACTAACAAGGGACGGCAGTGGTCTATATATGTGCTCAGGGTTGGTGGGATGCTGATGTCTGGAACTGCCTTTCCTGTTTCTCCGCCTTAATGACTTTTTTTTTTAAATTGTTATCTATTTTATACACAGTAGTATATATATGTCAATCCCAATCTCCCAATTCATCCCACCTCCCCTTTCCCCCCTTGGTGTCTAAACATTTGTTCTCTCCGTCTGTGTCTCTATTTCTGTTTTGCAAATACGTTCATCCATACCATTTTCTGGATTCTACATATATGCATTAGTGTATGATACTTGTTTTTCTCTTTCTGACTCACTTCATTCTGTACAACCATATTAGAGCCCCCCATGTCTCTGCAAATGACAGAGTACAAGTCCATTGTATGCACGTACCACATCTTCTTTATCCATCTCTCTGTGGATAGACATTTGGGCTGCTTCCAAGTCCTGCTATTGTAAATAGTGCTGCTATGAATATTGTTGGGGCGGGGGGCCCTCTCTGCCTCATTGATTCTTGATATTGTTTCAGAAAAACTCCCTTCCACTGTTATGGCCTGATCATTTCCCACTTTCTTTCTTACGCCTTATAATTCTGCGGGTGTCAGGCTTCCTGGGTGGCTCGGTGGTAAAAAAAAAAAAAATCCTCTTGCCAATGCAAGAGATGTGGTTCAATCTTTGATCCAGGAATATCCCACATGCCACAGAGCAACTAAACCTGGGCACCACAATTACTGAGCCTGTGCTCTAGAGCTCAGGAGCCACAACTACTGTGCCCACGTGCCACCACTACTGAACCCAAGCGCCCTACAGCCCCTGCTCCACAACGAGAGGGGCCAGCCCATTGAGAAGCCCACACACCGCAACAAAGAGCAGCCCCCGCTCACAGCAGATAGAGAAAAAGCTGCCCAGCAACGAAGACCCAGCACAGCCAAAATACCTATTTAAAAATAACTCTGCTAGTGCATTATTTAATTCCGTAAGAGCATCCTATAGTTGGCAGGCCTTGGTACTGAATCTGAGAAGCATTTTGTGGGGGTTCATTTGACCCCAAACATGCTATATAACAAGGGCCAAAACATGCTATATGCCACAAGCCACAATATGCTATGTAATACAGGATTTTATCACGTGGATAATGATCACTATAATTAGTGTGGGCCATTTTCAGAGACAAATTATTTCAGTCATAGGAAACAGAGATGTGAGGTTCCCTCTTTCCTTTTTAGAGTCCTTGGGCTCTAGTCAAATGGTACACTACCTGTGTTTACTTTTTCAAGACATTTAATATTCTAATGACTTTCATATATTGAGGGAAAAGGTCATCGCGTTACAAGGTAGGGCAAAACTACGCTTGGATATTCCTATCAAAAGAACTGGGATCTTACCTTACTTCTTGTACCCACGACCTGTGTAAACCACAGGAAAATCACCTATTTTGAACTCAGTCTCTATTTATCAAGCCAGGGGTACTGAAATGAGTACCCTCTACTTTCCCTTCTCCATAAAATATTTCAAGATTCTATGAACATTAAAAGCACTGCTGTCAGAGAGTCTAAAATTGTTTCATCCTTTTAAAAAATATTGTAGAAATCTTTAGGTTGCAAAAATCATAGCAGTTCTGAGAAACAGGAATGAGATGCTCCCAAAGTATAATATTTAGAAAAACTCTCATAACTGTGAAAGAAGAAAATGGACAGAGGCTCTGCTAAACACTTACAGGAAGATCCCACCCCAGAGAATAAGAACTGGAGGTGATAGCAGCGTGGGAATCCTTGGGAAGGTGTGGTCCCCTTCCTCCTAGACACCTGCATGTGAGAAGCCGCCAAAGTTCTCTTTTGATCAAACACGTTGGAAAGTTAAACATGGTGCAGAGCATTATCTCGGTGATACTGAAAAAAGAGCAAGACCTGTGGCTCTATTCCACTACATTCCTTCTTTAGGTTGCCAGATCTCTAAATTGGCAAAACAGTAACTATTAACATTCGGATTTCTTTCTCTCTTTCTTCCTTCCTCTCCCTCCTTCCCTCCCTCCCTCCCTTTCTTTCTCTTTAATCTGACTTTGAAGATCCTGTTCTGAAATATTTGAGTAGAGACCTATACCAAATTCCACCTTAGTCCCCACTCAACTGTTACTGATTACAAATACTGAGACAAAGTATCTCTGTAAGATGAAATTACACACACAAAAAAAGACAAACTGGGTATGTATATTAAATACATGGTTATGAATGCAAAACTTTGTCAGAAGCAGTGAACAGCAGACAGTTTCTATAGCAGAAAACTGAATTAGTCAAGTTCAATGCAAACACAAAGAATTTCCCTAAATTCCAAAAAAAAAAAAAAAAAAAACCACTCATATAAACAAACTAAGGTAAGAAAAGGAAGAAGGGGAAGGAGAGAAGAACAAGAGAAGCCAAGATAAAAAGATCCTGCCCTGGTTCATATCTTTCTTTCCCAGGATCACCCATCTCAAACTTCACCTATGTTAATATCCAACAAATTGTTCACTCTACCCAAACTAGTCTGTTTCTTGATTCTATGCATTCTCCTGTGCTTTTCTCTCCACCTACAAAAACACATGCTGCTTTTGTTCCCTCCATTTCCCATTCCCAATGCTAATGGACTAAATCCTCCCCATTAATCAAAACTCTTCAAAGTCCTTTTTGAATGAATGAATGAACACTTTAATGATCAATAATGGTTTTGTTAGTTTCGATGCATGTATCCATAGCCAGACAATCCAATAAAATATTTTGCAGACTAAACATTACTGTAATTATTTTCATTTAGCTTTAATTTTCATCATTACAAAAGCAATGCCTAATAATTACAGAAAACACTTTTAAAGTTAACATTTAGTCCTGGTGGCTCAAACAGTAAAGAATCTATCTGCCAGGCAGGAGATGCAGGTTTGATCCCTGGGTTGGGAAGATCCTCTGAAGAAGGGAATGGCAACCCACTCCAGTATTCTTACCTGGAGAAATCCATGGACTGAGGAGCCTGGCAGGCTACAGTCCATGGGGTCACAAAGAGTCAGACGCGACTAAGGGACTGAACAACTCCCACGGATCACTGTTCTTCATTACCTGATGTCAATTAAATCTTCTAAAATATGAAAACACTTTTAAAGTTAACATTTAGTCCTGGTGGCTCAAACAGTAAAGAATCTATCTGCCAGGCAGGAGATGCAGGTTTGATCCCTGGGTTGGGAAGATCCTCTGAAGAAGGGAATGGCAACCCACTCCAGTATTCTTACCTGGAGAAATCCATGGACTGAGGAGCCTGGCAGGCTACAGTCCATGGGGTCACAAAGAGTCAGACGCGACTAAGGGACTGAACAACTCCCACGGATCACTGTTCTTCATTACCTGATGTCAATTAAATCTTCTAAAATAATTTTTAAATATATTTTATCTGTGGTTTTTTTCAGATGGGAAGATTAATCTGATCCCAGTTCTTCCATCTTGGGAACAGAAATTGTCTGCATGTCCTTATACATAGTTGAGATCATTCTGAATTTTGACGTTACTTATTGAGGTCAATATTTTATCTTAAGCTCATACTACTGACAAACAGCATTCCTAATGTATTTGTTGAGTGTTGCTACATGATATTAGATGTAGAAATATATCCATTTTTCGATGCATCCCATGCAAAGAGTCAGAAACGACTGAGTGATATAACTTTCACCCATGTTATCACATTTTTTTGTTTATAATATTTCCAGTTATAAATAATATCATGATTGACATTTTTGTACACAAATATTCCTCCACCTTTCTCAGTGATACTCTGGACAAATTTCAAGAAGTGAAAAAATTAGTTTAAGGAATGGGAAGGTGATTTAAAAAAAAAAACTGATGTACATCATCCCATTGTCTTCAGGAAGTTTTTATCAATCTACACTCCTAACAGCATATATGAGAGTTCATCTTTTGAATCCTCACCAACAATATTACTTTTCTAAATATTTGCCACTCTGATTTATGAAATTGGCATCCTGATATAAATTGTGTGCCCGTGATTATTGGCAAATTGAATATTTTCATGGGATTATGGTTTTCCTATATCCTCTTCGTGAATTATGTATTTCCATTCTTTATTACTATTAAGATATTGGAGTGCTCCAAAACAACTGAGGTAGGCTCCCTGGCCTTGTTCTCCTGCAATGTACCCCAGTCATATATGAACCCACCATCTTTTCTTGTTTTTTTCTTTTCTTGTTGTTGTTGTTTTTGCACTTGCTTCTGTCTCTGCTTAGAGGGTTCTTCTTTTATAACCTTAACGACTTTGAAAATCGTTTCCTATTTCAAATCAAAAGCTGCCTTTTTTAGTGAATTCCTTCTTGACAGTTCCTGGGTAAACTGAGATCCTTCTTCTTTAAACATCCTGCCATTATATTACCATTCTGTGCATGTCATGCATTGGAGAAGGAAATGGCAACCCACTCCAGGGTTCTTGCCTGGAGACTCCCAGGGATGCGGGAGCCTGGTGGGCTGCCGTCTATGGGGTCGCACAGAGTCGGACACGACTGAAGCGACTTAGCAGCAGCAGCAAAGCATAAGGGCTGTATATTTTCATCTCAAAGTCCACACATCTACACAGATAATAAATGTCAAAGACATTTATTGAAGGAATAGATGGTTAAAAGAGTGCATCGCAAACAACAGTGTTCATTTATTCAGATGATAGTTATTGAATACCTACTATCTACCACTTGAAATTAAAACCTAATTTTTTAATAATTAACTTCTTTGAAATGGCAAACGATTGTTTTCTAGCCATTCTTCTCATTGGCTCTTTTAAATATAATTAATGATCACATGTGATCTAATATTAAAATAGCACTGTAACTGAACTTAGAACATTTCCAATCTGTTCCCATCCTGCAATCTCTGTGTAAATTCTTTAAAGAAGATAGCTATAGAAGGCTATACATCTGCTTAATAGATTTCTTTTTTTCTCTCTCTTTTTTTTTAATTTTTTTTTTACTTTACAATACTGTATTGACCTTCACTTTCTAGCTGATTGAGTTGGCCTGTCTCTGCTTAATGAACATATCCCAGACCCAGCACCCACCACAGCCCCATAGGGAAAGCAGAATGTGCTCCCTTCACCCATATGCTTCATAATTTGCCTGAGTGTGGAATCAACCCCTGAAGAATTTGGTAATGGCCTATTAGAAGCATCTCGTTCTTCAGGACTTCCCTGGTGGTCCAGTGGCTAAGACTCTGCGCTCCTAATGCAGGGGACCCAGGTTCGGTGCCCAGTCAAGGAACTAGATCCCACATGCCACAACTAAAGACCTCACACACTGCCACCAAGACCTGGCATGGCCAAGCCAATAAATAATACTTAAAATAAAAGCAACTCTTCCCTCAAAGCAAAAGGCAAAGGTCAGAAGAGTCTCTCCTGATACAGGTCTTTCTGAACCTCCCATCAGCTCTTCGAAACCCCTCACCCACATATTTGAAAGCAGTTATAGTATTGCGAGGAAGGCATGATTTACAGGAAGAAACAAATTTATTTTCAAAAGTTTCTTGCTCATTCAGCCTGGGCGAGAAGATTAATAATCTATTGAAAGTGGAAATTCCTAAGAGCCTGCCTCCAAACTCCAGCAGGGAGATGGGAGCAAATCCATGAAGCACAGTGCTTCATCATTCAGTTCTGTCTGACTGTGACCCCGTGGATGGCAGCCCACCAGGCTCCTCTGTCTATGGGATTCTCCAGGCGAGAATACAGGGGTGGGTTGCTATTTCCTCCTCTGGGGATCTTCTCAGGGATGGAACCCACATCTCTTATGTCTCCTGCATTGGCTAGTGGGTTCTTTACCATTAGTGCCACCTGGGAAGCCCAAATCTATGAAGAGGTATGAGCAGAACAGGTTTCAGCACATAAAGATGGGAATGGAGTGTCTTAGAACCCTCACAGAGCCAAGGGGGCATGTAGGACCGTCCCAGGTACACAGGTCCACCAAATTTTATTCTGTTTCGCTTTGGAGCCTCTGTCTATACAAACAGCTGGACATACCCAAAATCAGCATGTTACCAATATTCCATCTGCCCCATCTCATGTCATGCTGAGGACAAAATACCATACCAAGGAGAGATCTCATTGCCAGATCATCTTCCTTGAATCAAGGACTGGCCCACAGGGTCCCTGGACAATGCCATATGCACATATTTTAGAGCTCTTCCTCCTCAAGGCATCCAATTCACCTCACTCAAGTATCAGGGTGTCTAGGAGCAAGAAACAGACTAGGAGTCCTGCGGATGCACAGCCAACCCAAGCCCACCTCAGGCCCAGAGCAGGACCTGACACACTTCTAGGCAGGCTCTCCAAAGTCCCGAGCCTCCTGAGGATCCAGGTCCATACGAGGAGGGCTTTCTGGCTCAGCTCTAAAGATAAAGGCATGATGAGGACATTTCCACAAAACAGGAAATCTGTCCATTTCACAAGCCCAGCACTGGGGTCAGGAAGCTCCTCCCACACTGTACTTTTATGGTTGCCATAATTTGAAGACAGGGTTCACCTTCTGCTATTTTCAAACCCTCCTGCCTAGAATCAAGAGAGACACTTACAATGTTCTCAGATAAATATCAAAAGTCCTAGTTCGGGGCAGGTTTGATTTGTATTACATAATAGAGGATTTAAGAGAACAGTCTTGACATCAGGATGGAAGGCTCAGTTTGACCTCTTTGGGTTTTAACTGCCTCATCTTAAAACAAAGGAATTGGACCAGCAGGTCCTCAAGGAACTTCCAACTTTAGATCCTATGACTTGAATGTCTACAACTGGCCCTAATCAGGGAGAGATCACTGGCTTCCCAAAAAGATGACAGGGATTTCAACCAGCAAACCTAGTCACCAAGGCTTTAATACATGGAGGAAACTATTCATTCCATGATCAGCTACAGGCTTGGAGTCAGGTGGCAAAGGCACTAATCACTCTGTCAGTAAGTTGAGCCTGTGTGGCCCACTCCCAAAAGAAGCACTTGTAGGGCTGGGGTGGAATTTTTTTGTTCCTGTTCCAGGGTATTTGAGTCCAAGTGATCTGGAGCACACATTTTTTTGAAACCGGCCATGTGAGCCCAAACCCTGGAGATCACGGAGTCTTAATTATATAAACCGAGAACAGCAAAAGCCACAAAGCCATTCATGGGAGAGTAAGGGGGAAAAGAACACCCAGGGAGAAATTCAGTAGCTATTTTGAAAAACAGGAAAATTTGCTTCTCTGTCTCAGTGACAAAGTAGCTGAGTCACCGAATTGCTCATGATCTCAGGGAACCCATGAGCTTTGGTTGAGTCTCTACTCATCTGTCAGCTACTCTGAAAAATGGAATGGTAGGATACTTGGAGAAATTCCAGAAGGTCTAGGTCTGCAAAAAAAGAAAAATGTAGGGAGTTTTGCAAGGAGGGAAAGGAGGAGAGGGACATTTTTTAGAGCTTGTAAACTGAAGATGAAATCATCGTAAAGAACTGCCCGTGAAGCAATGTCTAGTAATCCTGCACTCAGGCAAAGCTCAAATGCCAGAGATGCTGTGAGATCAGGCCTTTGAAGGCAGAAGATCACCTAAAACTATTCTAAGCACAGACAACAAGAGGCTAAGCTGGAGAATTTGCTTATGAGTCTTGCTAAAGACCCGACACATTCATCTCCTCCTCTTGTCAAAGTGCTGGCGCCCAGGTGAAGCACATGGTCTCTGAACACCGTGGCCCCATAGAATGCTAGGCCCCCAGGAACTCCTGAGCCTGAAGAGCATCAATTACAGCATGAGAATCCTGCTGAAAGCCTGAGAGGACATGGATGGGATGGGGATATTGAAAATGTCCTCGGTGAGGGTTAGACCAGCAGGGTCCTGAACAACACATTTCCTGACCTCCTGACTTCTTGGAAAAGTTCCAGAGAAATTTCAAGTGAAGGACTTTGGCCTTTTTATTTTATTTTTATTTTTGGCCACAAGGCATGTGGGATCTTAATTCCTCAACCAGGGATCGAACCTGCAATCCTTGCATGGCAAGGCAAAGTCTTAACCCCTGGACTACCAGGGAAGTCCCATACACTGATGTTTTTAAGGCAAGAGAGGTCAACAGAGTTTAAAGTCCTGAAAAATAAGCTGATGCTAACAGCAGAAATTGCCATTCTTTTAAGGAACCATAGGTTCACCCTCGAAATGAGGTCACAAAGGTACAGGACAAGTTGAGACATGGAACAAACACAGGCTCTTCTAAGGTCATAAGATGAGCCAGCCCAGCAGTCCATCTTTGCCTCCATAAATTTTCCCATTTAGCAAATTTGGAAAGCTCAAGGAGAGCTTTGGTGCAGATAAACAAACTTGTTCACAGGGGAACCAGCTAGTGAGAGTGAGCTCACCCGGGCCTTGGGTCATTCCTTCCCCCGCCCAACCCACCACCATTCTATAAAAAGCTGCCCCATAAATTCCAGCTGAATGGATTATCAAACCAAATACTGGAAGCCTAGCTCTGTCTCAAATAGGAAGCAGAGCCTGAATGTGAATGCTGCCTGTCACGTCCCCTCACCCTCAGATCTTTTCCTTCTGCCAACCTCAGGCAATCCTCTAGACAAATCAGAGCAAGAGATAAAAGAGGCCATGTGCCTTCCCTCCAGTGAGACTCTCTTCTCTCTCAAGCTGATGGTTGCTGCCTTCATTCCCTTAGCACGATTCCTCTCCTTCCAGGCACTGCAGTCTCTCACGCAAGAGACTTCAGGGAGATCTACCACAGCATTTCCCAGACATGTTTAGACAGGATAGAACCTCACATGTGAAGTACTTGGTATCAAGGAGTAAGATAATAAATAGGAAGTACCTACAACAGCACCCAGGCTTTCCCATGTGCCCCAGTGATAAAGAATCCACCTGCCAATGCAAGAGACGCGGGTTTGATCCTTGGGTCAGGAAGATCCCCTGAAGGAGGAAATGGCAACCTGCTCCAGTATTCTTGCATGAAAATTCCACAGAAAGAGGATCCTGGTGGCCTATCCAGTCCAGAGGGTCACAAAGAGTCAGACAAGACTGAACACACATACACGAAATAGCACCCACTCAGTAAATGCTGGCTTTTATTAATCATCAGGTTATTAAAAAAATTTTTTTATGAAGTTCTTTTGAATTAAGAGTGTACCATGGTCTGGGCACTTGGGTTGGGCAATGGAGAACAGCAAAATAAATATAATTTGACTTCTACCTTCAGAAGGTTGAGAATTTCGAGGAGCAGGAAGGCAACACAAACCAACGTGTGTGCTCAGCCATTTCAGTCGCGTCCAACTCCTTGCGCCCCTGCGGACTGTAGCCCGCCAGGCTCCTCTGTCCCTGGGATTTCCCAGGCAAGAATACTGGAGTGGGGGGCCATTTCCTTCACCAGGGGAACTTCCTCACCCAGGGATCGAACCCGGGTCTCCTGCCTCTCCTGTGCTGCAGGGGGATTCTTTACCACTGAGCCACCAGGAAAGCCAACGTGGGAGCCAAATCTGATGTGTGTTTAAGGAAAACGTGAACAAAGCATTGGAGGAGGGAAAATTCCTTCCTGTGAGGTGCCTGAAAAGTGGGGGGAGTTTCTCCCATCCAACAAGACAGCGACGCCCTTCCAGAGGGAAGGAAGCCCCTGAGGAAAAGGTCTGGAGCAGGACAGGGAATCCCGCGTGCAGGGGCAGCTGACTAGAGAGATGAGAGGACTGCAAGGTAAGGAAGGAGATGGAGATCAGGACATATTGGGTTTTTTAATACATACATACATATATATATATATTTCTTAACACACACGCACACATATATATGGGCTTCTCAGGTGGCTCAGCAGTAAAAATCCGCCTCCAATGCAGGAGACGCAGGTTCAATCCCTGGGTCAGGAAGATCCCCTGGAGAAGAAAATGGCAACCCAATCTAGTATTCTTGCTGGAGAATCCCAAGGACAGAGGAGTCTGGTAGGCTACAGTCCATGGGGTCACAAAGAGTCAGGCATGATTTAGCAACTGAACACACACACACACACACACACACACACACACACACACGTATTGGCTACACTTCATGGCCTGTGCAATCTTAGTTCCCTGACCAAGGCTCAAAGCCACACCCTCTGCATTGGAAGCATGCAGTATTAACCACTGGACCACCAGAGAAATCTCCCAGGACACATTCTTAATTGTGTGAAGTTAGGGAAGGCCAACTGAAGGCTAGAGGAGCCATCTAGGTCTGATTTTAAATGGCTCAGAGTAAAGCGACGGTCAGGAAGAAACAGGTTCAAGCTGACCCAAATCTATGGCCCTCAGACTCTGCCAGCACAGAGGGTATTTGGGAAGTAAGGGAGGCCTGGAGCAGCCACTGTCCCTGGGAGTGAGGGTTGGCAAGAGGCCACAGAGGGTGAGTGACATTGCTCGGCATGCCCCTTCTCTCTAGACGGTGTGTGGTTTGTGCCTCTGTCGTAAATCTCACCCTGAGTACTATCTGGAGACAGGGTTTTATTGGAGGACAGCTGCATAACTAATTTTAGGTTTGCACTGGATAAATAGGGCAGGTTTAATCTCCAGGGCAGGGAGGAGTCACAGAAACAACGCTGAGCATCTGTTCTCACTGAGGCATCTGAGAATAACTCTCCCGGAGCTTGCCAGCACTTGCAAGATGACCCTCAGTAGAGCTATTCGGACCCCCTGACATGTTACTGCATCCCTGGAAGACCCTTTCAAAGCCCCAGGTTCTGGCATCCCAGTGGACTAGAGTCGAACCCACTGGGGCATGCCTTAGTTACTTTTTGGGACATGGAGTTCATGGGAGAAGGTGAGTGATGGCAGAAACCTCCCGCCTGCGCGTTTGCCTCTAGCTTTGCTGACTGATCTGAAGCAAGCGGCCAAGTATCCAATAGCATTTATATTCCTAACGAGGAACAACATTAAAGCCCAGCAAAGCTTCTGAGATTTTTGGCACCTTCTTTCTTAATGCCCACAACAAACCTAGGAGGTAGAACTTGATATTCACACTTTGAGAAATGTGAGAGTTGAGTTAAGAAAGGATAAAGGACTTGCCAAGGAATCAGCTAGAAGGAAGGCTATAAGGCAGGTCTTCTGATTTTAGCACCTTTCGTCTTATTATGCTGTTGGAGGCTGGAGGCAAGGCAGAAAATGAGGTAGCCTTGAGAAAGAATTCAAAAGCAGAGAGAACAGACCTTTAGCCTTTGAGAGGAAATAGTCACTCAATGAAGAGAAAGGCTCCCCTATCATTAAGCAAATTGGTCCATGAGTTTAGAGGGTCACTGAAATTTAAACAAACTTTAAACAATGCTTATGATTGTCTTACCTATGGTGGTTTTAGAAATCAAATGCTGGAAACAGGCTGTGTAAGGTACGACAATGGTGGTTTAAGAGCAAAGGCTCATGTATCAGACAGGGTTTAAATTCCAGCTCTTTCACTTAAATCCCAGCATGTTACTTAATTTCTTTCAGCTTCCTTTTTATTTTTTTCCCCCTGTTAGAACTGGGGACAGTAATAGCACCCGCCTCTAAGAGGAAAGGATCAAGTGAGATAATGCATGCTAAGAGCTTAGCACAGGGCAGAGCACATAATAAACGCATGGCAATGACAGCTCTGTTGAAATGGCTGGTGGAAAAGCCTCTCCTCTGTGGAGGCTTGGTTTTAATTTGGCGTTTGGATCAAGAAGGGGAATCATTTTGCCTTTTACAGAACAGACCAGAAATGCAGGAATATGCCAAGGTCCCCGAAAAGTCTGTGTCATTGGAAACATCCACCACTGTTAATCCCTGGGGTTACTTTCCCATTTTTCTATACACCTTGATTGGATCTGTGCTTGAATTCTACTCCTTTTGCAGGGGAAAAAGAGCAATAGGGGGGCAACTAGCACAAGTCTCTGAGAAGGGGGCTTCGGTGCTTTGTCACTTACTCCCCATCCCCCAGTTTGATATAAAACTATCAGGATCCCATAAAGGAGGAGCCTAGGGCCAAAAAAAGCCAGGGAGGACTCGCCTAGAGAAGCTCTCTAAACAACATGGTAGCCGAGTGAGCACTGAGGGATACTGGTATGTGGGTGGGCCCAAGAGATGCTGCTAGATTTTCACATGATAGCTAAGTGCCAAATATCTTTGAGCTGTCAAAGAGATGCATGGAGACAACAGCAGTTTAGAAGAGTCCTGGAGGGGCCTTCCCTGGCTGTCCAGTGGTTAAACCTTCACCTCCAAGTGCAGGGGAGGAAGTTCGATCCCTGTTGGGGAGCCAAGATCCCACATGTCACCCAGCCAAGAAATCAAAACAAAATAGAAGCAATATAGCAACAATTTCAATAAAGACTTTAAAAATGGTCCGCATCAAAAGAAAAAAAAATAAAGCAATCTTTAAAAGGAAGGAGGGAAAATAGAAGAGTTCTGGCGAATAGGGCAAAAAGATACAGCTCATGGATTATTGACCAAAGGCCACAGGAAGACTGCATATGTCAGCAGCAAAGGCCTACAAACCATGATAAGAACCGAAATATCCAAATCAAACATATTCAAATTGAATAATGAAGTTTAAGAGGGAAATAAAATGTATTCAATAATTACAGAGAAATCAAGAAAGTTAATTTTTTTGTCACTGAGCTTATGACTCTGAAGTTTCATACTTAACTAAATGAGGATCCTTTGATAGAATTTAGTTGAATTTCATTTTGTAATACATTTGTACTTCAGAGATTTTTCAAATGAGGTACATATAACACAGACTCCCAAAAAAGAGGTGGTCTCCAAACAAAAATGGATCCCTAGCCAAATCAGTTTTGGAAAAGGGTATATACTACCTGGAAGCTTCCCTGGTGACTTAGTGGTAAAGAATCTGCCTGCCAATATAGGAGACTCAGGTTTGATCCCTGGGTTGGGGAGATCTTGGATCTTAATGGTTCTGAATATCTCTAAAGCCGGCGTGTCTGACCATCTCCCTTTTTTTAGTTTGTGATTCACTCCACTCCAGCAGGCAGGACCAGGGAGAACCGGCAGAGTTTCACTTTCCAATCATAAAAGCACATCTCAAAGCTAGCACACAACCAGAATTTCATATCGGAGATTTACCTGGCCATCTCTTCAGAGACCCTGAGAACATCTCATTTCCCTGTCCTTTCTGGACTGTCTTTAAAGGGCTGTATTCATTATGGTAGAGTTGCGTGATTAAAAGAGATACTTGAAGGCTTCAGGTTAAAAAAAAAGGACTTTTGAGTCAGACAGATCAGGCTGAATTCAAATCCCAACTCTGCCTTTTCCTGGCATTGTGGTCTTAGGGATTCTCTCCACATTTGAGTTTCCTCATCTGAGAATGAGGATGGTGTTATACCCATTATATCATATCTATTCAGGTTTGTTGTGACAATCAGAGGAAGTGGTGCATGGGTGGATGGGAGTTGACACAGGATAAGGTCACTGTACCATATCTAAGGCGGACATAGTAGCTATGTCAACCAATCACCATGAGAATATCTTTGGGACCATCCCCATCTCTGTATCTACTCAAAGGGGGGAAAAGTACTAAAAAGTGCATAGTACCTGATTACTTGGGTGCGCTTCTGGGTATAAGGGGTGATGACCTTGAGAAGTAGTTCCATTGCTCCGTTAATTCCCAGCATGGCTCCTGTGGTGACTGAGAAGAACAAAAGCATGCTAGTTATTGACCCATCTGAACCAAGCATTATTTTCAGCATCACAGATTGAGCCTAAAAGAAAGATGAGGTCCATTACCTTTCCTGCCAAAGGCAACTTAAAAGTGGAGAAAGTCTATGGTCTTTCATCCCTGGCTTGGAAGTTAAAGATACCTGAAAAGCACACATTATCTTCCCATACTATCTTTTTCTCAAAGGGGGCCCAAGCCATGAAATTATGTTTTTCATTTTCCGGTAGCCCATTGCCCTATACAATTGTATTCGGGGAGCGGGCAGTATAGTTACTTTACAATGTTGTATTGGTTTCTACCATACAGCAAAGTGAATCAGCCACACGTATGCATGCATCCCCTGTTCCTTGGCTTTCCTTCCCACCTAGGTTATCCCAGAGTATTGAGCAGAGTTCCCTGTGCTGGCCTGTTACTTTTCACTAGTTATCTGTCTTATACACAGTAGTGTATATATGCCAATCCAGATCTCCCAATCCATCCCACCCCCTTTCCTCCTTGGTATCCAGACTGAAGTTAGTCAAANCTAGGTTATCCCAGAGTATTGAGCAGAGTTCCCTGTGCTGGCCTGTTACTTTTCACTAGTTATCTGTCTTATACACAGTAGTGTATATATGCCAATCCAGATCTCCCAATCCATCCCACCCCCTTTCCTCCTTGGTATCCAGACTGAAGTTAGTCAAAGTGAGAAAAAAACAATTGTGTATTAATGCATATATGAGGAATCCATTGTATTTTTAATCGGAATAGTCAAGGTAATTGCTGAGCAGAAGATTTCTCTTTAAGTAGAACTTTAGCTTTCTGGCAACTTCAGATCAAGCTGTTTCACCCACTATCAACTTCCCATATGATACATACAGGCATGCACACACATATGCATGCACGCACAGACAAAATGACACTCACACGTGCGCACGCGCACACACACAGCCAGCATCTTAAGAAAGAGTTTCTTGGATACATTTTACTGTTTGGAGAATTTACAATGAAGAAAAGTCATAAGTGGAGGGGTTAAGGGTGAGTACAACTTGGATTCACTTCTTTAAAACTTTAAGGAACAACTTAATAAAAATCACAGACAAAATGACACTCACACGTGCGCACGTGCACACACACAGCCAGCATCTTAAGAAAGAGTTTCTTGGATACATTTTACTGTTTGGAGAATTTACAATGAAGAAAAGTCATAAGTGGAGGGGTTAAGGGTGAGTACAACTTGGATTCACTTCTTTAAAACTTTAAGGAACAACTTAATAAAAAAGATAGCACCCTTTCTGTTCCATGCCAAATCCAAGTTCTCCTACTTTTGCATTCAGATCACCCAACACTGAGTCTATGGCTTGACTATGCTTCTATCCATTAGTTGGTCCTGCTCAGAGGTAATTACCAGAAATCTTTGCCTTTTTGTCCAAGTGGATGGTTACAGAAACATAGTGAGAGATCTGAATAAAGAAAGAGACCCAAAGGGGTATCTGGTCAACCTGGCAGTTTCAGGTAAGTATTTTGGATACAAAACCTCTGGAGGTCACTCTCATCTCCAATGATTCTCCAGCTTCTCCACAATATCCCCCGCACCCCACTCCACTCAGCTCACTTTAGGAGGACCTCTGGTCACATCAAAAAATAAGAGGAATCCACAGGATACAAAATGGAATCAGTTTGGCTGGGGGCAAATGTTCAATTAGGAGAAGGAAAGAAGGTTACCTTCCAAGGTATGACTCTTTTTTCTTTTTTTCCTTTACTGCACTGTGGTAGTGAAACAGAGCAGGATCCTATGGTCCTTGCCACCCCACCCAACCACTCTTCTGTCTATGGAAAAACTATTTTTTTTTTCCCTATGGAAAACTTTAACCAAAAAAATTTAATCAGAAATGTGACAAAATGCAGAAGCAAAGTAAAGCTATCAAAGGAAACCAAATAATAATAGTTCAGTCAATCAGCAAAGTCAAGGACTTTTTGTTCCTTCTCAAGAGCTAATGATAATATACTGAGCCATATCCTGTAAGCTGTCTTGTAGATACTGAAATTCCCACCAGGTGGAAGAAGATAAGTACATGATGAGCAGACTGTAGCTGTGACATAAGCTGCCACAATTCCCAGAGTTGGCCTCAAAGAAATGGAGACAAACTGAACCTGGAACTGAAGATTAACTGTACTTAAAACAATCAAGATGACTGGTGGGATCACTGATGACCAGTTTCAAGAGGGCTGTTAGAGCAAACCATGCTATTTCTACATGTAGTCCCCTCCCTCAGCCTATAAATGCTCTTGACCCCTGATTGTCAGGGTGGGAGGTATGGAGGAGGGCACGGAGTCAATCATTGGACTGGCATCTACCCTCCCCCTCTGCTCGCCAGCATCCAAATTAAAGCAAACTTTCCTTTCCCCCAACCTGGTCTCTTTAATGGCTTTTGAGTGGCAAGCAGCTGGACTCCATTTTCAGTAACATACTAAAACAGAGACCTAGGAATGCCTTGTGCTTGGGGCCAGCTTTGTTCCAGGAAATATGCATGGTAGCAAGGGTGTCATGGAGAACCAAAGAGAGAGAATCAAGGGAGGCTTATCCTGGCTTGCTCCAAGCCTCAGGAAAGGAGAAAAAATGGAAAACTGGAGTCTCTAATATAGTTCATCCCAGTACAGTCCACCAGAGAGAGACTGAGGCTGATGTCTTAGTTACCACGAGAAGTTTGTATTCCTGGAACATCCACTATGCATCCATTCCTCCTGAGGCTAGTACAGGCAGCCATTGCCTGGATCAAAATTCAAGAATTTGGCATCCAACTTCTGTCCATCAATCTTCTGCTCCCATGGCTACTCCGTCTTTCCTTCTAAATTGGGAAAACATGCTGGAGTAAACTCCTGGCAAATAATTCAGCAAAACTCTAGTATTAAGTACAGTTAGGGAGGAAGTAGTTTTAAGAGCGTGAATTCTAGCATGGAAGGCTTTCAACTTGGAATTGAGAGAGAATAACAATAAAAAATCCTCACTAATTTCTTCCATGCTGGATGACTGCCCAAGGTTAGACCTCTGGCAGGTCTATAAACATCCACATTGGCCATGTGAAAGCTGCTGAAGGGTTTGCTGGCTGTCAGAGAGCCATTCTGGTTCCAGCCAACTCTTTTGCAGATAGGAACTGTTTAGAAAACTTGCTGGAACATTCGATAGTGGCTAACAATTCACCAAAGAGACAGCAATCCATGGGCTTCATGAACTCTGCTTGCCTCTCATCAGTAAAGTTAATGTGTAGAGACTGATAATATATTTTTTAAATATCTTATGAAATAGTTTGTACAATAAATGTTGTCTTGGAATAGGAGACAAATGGCCACTTCTTCATATCCATAGGCAAATCTCTGCATTTTTCAGAGCTCCCTGCTGAAGGAATTCTTCACGATCTCTATAATCAATGTATATAACGAGAGTAGGCTATTCAGTTCAACTATTCTTTACAACAGTGGTCCCCAAACTTTTCAGCACCAGGTACCAATTTTGTGGAAGATAATTTTTCCACAGACTGGAGTGGGGGATGGTTTGGGGAGGATTCAAGTGCATTATATTTATTGAGCACTTTATTTCTATTATTATTACATCAGCTCCACCTCAGATCATCAGGCATTAGATCCCAGAGGTTGGGAACCCCTGCTACAAAACCAAAATAAAATATCTCAAATCTCATGCTGCCAGCAAGCTCAAAATGGGAATGACATACCTTCTTCCTACTCATCAATAAGAGTTGTCCTTTATGCAAAGCCACAGCCTCTCACTTAGAATTTCCTTTTTTTAGAAATTGATTCGGATATATTCTTTTAACCTCTCTGAAATATTGTCTGATTATCTGGTCAACATATATGAGTGTGAATGGAGATCCTGTCTGTGAACATGGAGTCAAGCATCTATCTCATTTTTCCCTAGAAATATTGTCTTTTGATGGGTCCTCCATGCTTATTCACTTCCAAGGTGTTTCAGTGGTAAGATGAGAGTTCAATCCCTGGGTGAGGAAGATCTTCTGGAGTAGGAAATAGCAATGCACTCTGGTATTCTTGCCTGGAGAATTCCATGGACAGAGGAGCCTGGTGGGTCACAGTCCAAAGAGTCGGACATAACTGAATGACTTAGCACACACACAAGTACACGCACGCCACACCACGCTTATTCATGAAATTAACCAATAAGATATGTCCCTACTATTTTGGCAGTTCTGAGGATCATTACAGAAAAGGTCACCTATTAATTCCCGGTATGGGCCTGCTTCCTATTATCTCATAGGACTGAGGGAAAAGAGGAAGGCAGAGGAGCAAAACACGTACTTAGCAACTGTTATGTGATGAGCTTACCCATGAACATGATCTTACTCACCCATCCACCAAGTCTATGAGGTCTTATTACAACTCTGACTTTACAAAGGAAGAAACTGAGGTTAAACAAGTTAAGTGCCCATGTCATCTGACTCTTAAGAAATGAAATCAGAGTCAAGCTCAGGTCTTCTTGGCTCTAAGCTCATGTTCTTTCCTCTAGAGAGTACTATATCTAAATAATTACCACTTTCTTTCTGCAGGAAAGGAGCTTAGAAAAGAGAAATAAAAGTCTATGTTCATTATACTGAAATAGATGGTACAGAATATAATCTATTAATAAGAACTGTCTCCGTGTGGAGAGTAGAATAAACATGACTTTTGCAGTTAGAAACTCAGCCCTCATGACTTATCTGTATGAACTCAAGCAATTTCCTCACTCTCCTAAGCCTCCTTTTCTTCTTCTTAGCTATCAAATGCCAAGTCTACATACAGCATTCTTATGATACTCAGGAATAATCCAAATTAGGAGATGGCAAATAACATCAACACTTCTGCTATGATATATAAAATTACCTGAAGGACCATTTTAAGACACATTGGGAGATAAACTTGGGTAAAGGATGTCATGATCCATGCGTGACTTCAGGGACATAGTGGAAAGATTTGTGATGTGAGGGCTGCTCTTGACAGCTGTAACACATCACACTGTGCCTTGGTTATAAGGACTCAATAAAGTCTGCCTTCCCCTGGAACAGATCTTTTTCACCTTGTAGTACTGACAGAGAGATGTAGAGTGCTAAAACGAGTAGCTCCCAAAGGAAAACATTATGGACCTCTCATTTCAAGAACTGATTCAAGAGTTCCCCTGGACACTGACATAGAGAACAAATTTATGGACACGGGGTGGGGGGTACGGGGGAGGAGAGGGTGGCATGTATGCAGAGAGTAACATAGAAACCTACATCACCATACATAAAATAGATAGCCAATGGGAATTTGCTGTGTGTCTCAGGGAACTCAAACCAGGGCTCTGAAACAGCCTAGAGGGGTGGGATGGAAGGGAGGTGGGAGGGAGCTTCAAGAGGGAGGGACATATGTATACCTATGACTGATTCATGCTGATATTTGGCAGAAACCAACACACTACTGTAAAGCAATTATCCTTCAATTAAAAATAAATAAAAGGGGGGGAAAAGAGTTTTCCACAGCTGAGGAGGAGACAGAGAAGTAACTTCTCACCTCTACAGTCTCTAGAATGTGAGGCTCCTCATGGTTTATTTATCTTGTTGGGATTACATCTGTCCTCCACCCAAGCCCTCCTTCCAACCGTGCTCCCAAATGGTTTCCAGCTGCTCCAGCCCAGATCTGGAAGCCACCCCAGAGAGCCACAGTTGAGTTGCTTACCACTAGAGGCGAACACACGCAGAGCCCAGAGACAGTGGAGGAGGTTCTGGCTGTGGCACAGGTTTTTCCTGGCTAGAATCAAAGTCACATCAAGTGCTTCCAATTCCAGTGCCTTCTGTCCAAACTTTTTATCTGTGAACACATAGCAATCCATCTCAGTTGTGTTGCACATTGATTCTGACAGTTGTACACTATGTGGGGGAGAAGACAGCAAAGATGGTGGAGGGAAGAGGATTGTCATGGCGATGAGACTTTGCAGATCTAGTAGAAAATGCTAATAAATATGTCTCCATTAGAACCAGATGGCTCAAAAGAGCCCATCAAGGGCACTCATACGGTCCATTATTCTTCAAGTATTATTTACATGCAGCCTTGTGGGTTGTATGACTCTTATCCCCTGTATGTAAGAATGCTTCTGGTTGTTCTCAAACAGGAGCTAGATGTTAGTTGGGTATAAATTTATTTCTCTAAGACAGTTTTAGAACAAGGATACTTAAGTGACATAACTTGGGCTTCCCTGGTGGCTCAGTGGTGAAGAATCTGCCTGCGTTGCAGGAGATGTGGGTTTGAGCCCCAGGTTGGGAAGATTCCCTGGAGAAGGAAATGGCACCCCACTCCAGTATTCTTGCCTGGAGAATCCCCATGGACAGAGGAGCCTGGCAGGCTACAGTCCAGGGAGTTGCAAAGAGTCGGACACAACTTAGCAGCTAAACAACAAGTTACATAAATTCAAATGTAGTGTGTGGACCTTGATTGGATCCTTCCCTGAGCATGTCTGTAAAAGGCACGCTGAGAACATTTTAGAGAAACTGGAATGAATATAAATATGCATGTCATGTTAATTTGCTAGATTTGTGATTATGGTATTGTGATTATATAAGAACATGTCTCTCTTCAAAAAATTCACTCAAAAGTGTTTAGGAGTAAAATGCTATCTCTAATTTTCCTTAGAATATTTCAAACAAAAATAAATTGGTTAAGGAAATATGATAAAATGTTAACAATGGTTCGATCTGAGTGATAGGTATATAAGAGGTCATCATTCTATATGATAGACGACTTTAAAATAAAAGATGAAAACATAATTTCAGAAAATAAAATTTTCTCCGCAGATTTCTTGAAAATATTGATCAAAGTAAACCTGATATTCAGACTTGTGGATGAGTCATTATTATTTTAATAATAGTGAATAAGCATAAGAAATAAATAGAAAGTACTTATTCTATGCTTTTGGTTTTCACAGGATAACAAATGACTATGCCACCTGTCACATTTATCTCTGTCCTTTCCAAAGTGCAATGCCCAAATCATGTTTATGTTAGCAAGAATACAGTCACTATCAGATTCATCACAGGTAGAAATGAGTAAAACAGGTAACACCCTAAACCTCAATCACCAGTATTTATCTCTGGACCAAAAGACACCAGTCAAAGAGACTGTGGCTGAACTCATATGACCCACTCCCTTTATCAGAAGAGAAAGGTATTTGTCCAGCTCCATTCATGACAGCCAATCTCATTGCTGTTCTCTTCAGCTCAGCCCCTGACAGCTTGAATGCTCACGTCTAGGATTACAGTCTTTGATGGCAGAAGGTGTGGTGATGTAATTATGGCAATGGTAATATTGGGATCTATAACTTGAAAATCACTTCCCTGGTTCATCTCTTTCTCCTATAAAATCTACATGACTCTTATTTGTCAAGCCTTTGACCCTACATTCTAAGCAGGCAGCATACAACCTTGCTTAATCCTTACAGCAAGTGACCAGAGAATTATATACTGGGACCCATTTTGTCGATGAGAGCCCAATGGTAACTTGCCCAAGGTCACACTGCTAATAAGCATCAAGCCAGGGCTTCCCTGGTGGCTTAGATTGTAAAGAATCCACTTCAAATGCAGGAGATCCAGGTTCAATCCCTGGATCAGAAAGATTCCCAGGAGAAGAGAGTGGCAACTCACTCCAGTATTCTTTCCTGGAGGATTCTACGGACAGAGGAACTTGGCGGGCTATAATCCAAGGGGTCACAAGAGCCAGACTCAACAAACAACTAACACTTTCACTTTCAAGCATAAAATCCAAGTCTGAGTCCCTAGCCTCTTACTATTTCGGGTGTATATCATGTTTCTTCTGTCTTCCTGTAGTTCACTTAGCCCACTCTTGCCTTCCTTGACTTCTTCTCATCCTCCAAGATTAGGCTCAAATGTCACCTCTCTCTGTCTACACCATCTTAGAAGAACATCACCCTTTCTTTTCCTTCCAGTTACTACCAGTTAATTATCACCATCTGCTATTATCTAGCTAATTACGTACTTTCTGCCCTTCCCCGCTTGATTGTAATTCCCACAAGAGCAGACCCCCTTATCTGTCTTGGTGACAGTGGGATTCCCATGTACCTAGAACAGTGCTCAGCCCTGGGAGATATGCAGTAAATATCTGCTGAGTCATCAGTGGGTGAATTCTATGTGTTTTGTCTGGAACATGATCCTGCAGGTGCTGGCTGATGCCTGGGTCTCAGTCATTGGTTGTGAATGTTGAAGGGACTCATAGCAGAGTTTGAAACGTTGAAAGGAAAGAGTGCCCCCAGAGCCCTGTGCCTTCAGCGGCTGCTGCCTTCACAACATTCAGAGGAACTGAGCTTCTTGATTGTGGTCCGTGGAAAGTGTCAGTGTTAGTCACTCAGTCGTGTCTGACTCATTGTGACCCCACAGACTGTAGCCCGCCAGGCTCCTCCATCCATGGAATCCTCTAGGCAAGAACACTGGAGTGAGTAGCCCTTCCCTTCTCCAGGGGATCTTCCCGACCCACAGATCGAACCCGTCTCCTGCATCGCAGGCATGTTCTTTACCATCTGAGCCAGCAGGGAAGCCCTATGGTCTAAGACTGCACACATAGATCTTAACTGTTATGACTAATTTGTAACATTTACATGCAGCCTGGGTGCCCAGGCTTTTTCAACTGTGCTCCAAAGTGTCCTAGGGTTTTAGGGAGGTGTTTCAGGGTCTTCCATGTGGAAATGGAAATGGGTGTGGAGCATAAGTGGAAAGAATTCTAAACCCCCATCTCCTCTTCAACCAGGGAAGCACCACTTCTACATGACTTATTTGGATGTCTCTAGTAGCTCAGTTGGTAAAGAATCTGCCTGCAGTGCAGGAGACCTGGGTCCAGTCCCTGGGTTGGGAAGATCCCCTGGAGAAGGAAATGGAAAACCGCTTCAGAATCCTTGCCTGGAAAATTCCATGGACAGAGGACCCTGGTGGGCTGCAGTCCACGGGGTCACAAAGAGTTGGGCACAGCTGAGCAACTAACACTATACACTATATCACTAGTGAGTTGAAAACTGTCCTTCCAGGAAAGGAGGGGTGGGATGAATTGGGAGATTGGGATTAATGTATATATGCTACTGATGCTATGTATAAAATAGATTATAATGAGAACCTATTGTGCAGCACAGGGAACTCTACTCAATGCTCTGTGGTGACCTAAATGGAAAGGAAAGCCAAAAAAGAGGCGATATATGTATACATATAGCTAATTCACTTTGCTACAGAGCGAAGCTAACACAACCTTGTAAAGCAACTATATTCCAATAAAAGATTGTTTTAAGCAGTGACTTAGTCGTGTCCAACTATTTGCCACCCCATGGACTGTAGCCCACCAGGCTCCTCTGTCTATGGAATTCTCTAGGCAAGAATAGTGGAGCAGGTTGCCATTTCCTTCTTCAGGGGATCTTCTCAACCCAGGGATTGAACACCAATATCCTGGATTGCGGGCAAATTCTTTACTGTCTGAGGCACCAGGGAAGTCCTTAATAAACTTAACAAATGATTAAAAAAATAATAATGAAAAAAAAATAACTGGCTCCCCAAAATTCATGTCTGCCTGGAACCTCAGAATGTTATGTTATTTGGAAACAGTCTCCGCAGACTTAATTACTTAAGTCAGGTCGTAAGGTCGTACATATTTGAGTATGCCCTAAACACAGTGAGGATTTAGGGAGGGCTTCTTTGGTGGTTCAGTGGTTAAGAATCCACCTGCCAATGTGAGAGACATGGGTTTGATCCCTGCTCTAGGAAGATTCCACATACCACGGAGCAACTAAGCCCATGCACCACAGCTACTGAGCCTGAGCACCTAAAGCCCATGCTCTGCAACAGGAAAAGCCACCGCAATGAGAAGCCCATGCACTGTAACTGCTGAATAGCCCCCTCTTGCTGCAACTAGAGAAAAAAACCTGCACAGCACAAAGACCCAGTGCAGCCAGAAATCAATAAACAAAATGTTTAAGTACAGTGATTGAAAACCTCCACGGAATAGCTCCCCTCCGTCCTCCATACATCTCATGCCCCAGGGAGTCCACTCCTGCTCTGGGTCCGGTCCTGAGCCCCCAGGTACCTGGGATGTGCTCGCCTGCGGGGCTGGTCCTGCCATCATCCCCAAGGCATCTAGAACTGCTTCCTCTCTGTTCTCCCATAAAAGCTTCCCCAATCGTTCCCATGATAGCATCCCCAGATACCCTTCCAGCCATCCTTGGGTCTGGGGGCGTGGGTACCTCGGAGGCCAACTTTGGCCAGCGCCGGAAGAGCGGCAGGAGGATGACATAGTCCGGAGAGGCCGTCCTGGCTGTGTCCACCAGGGTCTGCAGGAGGGCTTCACTCCCGCCCTTGCCGATCATGTAGCGGATCCGCCGGTCTGTGCCTGAAGGGGTGAGCAGAGGGGCCCTGAGTCCCACATAACTACCCTCTCGTCCTTGGAGCAGGAAGCAGGTCTCACAGCTAGAGACTAAGCAAGCGCTGATTTCATCTCCTCTCAGAGACAGTAAGTGTGGAGTTCATGAAACATCTTGTGTGAAGTTGTGCTATTGGGTCAGGGGCCAGGGGTAGGGGTGAGGGGTGCGAAACGGAGAAATAATGAAATATTTGAGAACTTGCAGCAGATATAATAAACAGAGCCTAGACTCTACTTTCCTAAGACTCCATGAAGGCTCAGTGTATGTGAGCACTGGTGTTGCATGCATTTATTGATGTTGTTTAGTCACTAAGTTGTGTCTGACTCTTTGCGATCTCATGGACTATAGCCTGTGAGGCTCCTCTGCCTGTGGGGATTCTTCATGCAAGAATACTGGAGTGGGTTGCCATTTCCTTCTCCAGAGCATCTTCCCAACCCAGGAATCAAACTCACGTCTCATGCGTCTCCTGCATTGGCAGACAAATTGTTTACCACTGAGCCACCTGGGAAGCCCCGTATCACATGCAAAGAAATATGCAGGTAGGCTGATGTATAAAGTTATGGCCAAACTAGACAGCATATTAAAAAGCAGAGACATTACTTTGCCAACAAAGGTCCATCTAATCAAGGTATGGTTTTTCCAGTAGTCATGTATGGATATGAGAGTTTGACTATAAAGAAAGCTGAGCACTGAAGAATTGATGCTTTTGAACTGTGGTGTTGGGAAAGACTCTTGAGAGTCCCTTGGACTGCAAGGAGATCCAACCAGTCCATCCTAAAGGAGATCAGTCCTGGGTGTTCATTGGAGGGACTGATGTTGAAGCTGAAACTCCAGGACTTTGACCACCTGATGCAGAGAGCTGATTCATTGAAAAGACCCTGATGCTGGGAAAGATTGAGGGCAGGAGGAGAAGGGGATGACAGAGCATGAGATGGTTGGATGGCATCACCGACTCAATGGACATGGGTTTGGGTGGACTCCGGGAGATGGTGATGGACAGGGAAGCCTGGCGTGCTGCAGTTCATGGGGTTGCAAAGGGTCAGACACAACTGAGCAATTGAACTGAACTGATAATCATATACTTCATTAAAGTGAGAATATCAGTATCCCTCAGCTATTAGGTTTAAATCATCTCTTAATATAAGAAGGTTTAGTTTGATGGCTTATCTAGAATAATTTCATAAGTGGGATTAATGATTATTTTGTGCTGGCCTTTAGTAACTGATGTGAGAGACATATGGAAACAAGCAGAGTAATCCTTTGAGAAACAGACACCTACTCATATATCTAGGGAGTTTTAAAGAAGGTCTGGACTAAGGTAAAATATGTTGGTCTTTCTACCTTAGAGTAGTTTTAAAGAGGGACCTCCCCCATCTTACTCCAGGATAAGCCCAAAGGCAGTGGTTACATTCCAGCTTGGAAGGGGACTCACGTGATTCTCTATACACTTGAACCAATGTGGTCAACAGGGTAGGAGATTATAATCAAAGAAGACTCTCTGATTTTTCATCCTCTACTAAAGGAGTAATAATCAGTAACTATTTCAGAAGGAGAACTCTGGTTTCATTCTAAGAGTTCCAGACACCACTGGACAAACCAAAGGCAGAACTATCCCAGAGAACAAATGGACTTCACCCCCAGAGAGTACCTGATGCAGAAGAAATGTCACCCTGCCACTGGAGCACAGCACAGCCTGAGGGGACCCTTCCTTCTGAAACTGTAACCTGAGGTTCTGGGGCTTTGGAGTGACGTTCACTGTGGCATTTCTATTTGGTACTAATATGTTTTTCTAATGCAACATGGCTAGCTTCATAGAAGAGAAAGCTAAGTGAATGCTGGAATGCTCAAGAAGCTGTGTTTTCCAAGAATTTCAGGTGGAAAAGAGCTGATGAGGTGGGACACAGTTAACTTAGTTGATGCCACCGTAGTGACTTCTGTCCACTTATCCTTCAAAATGTAATGGCTGACCACACTGCTAAGACTAGCTCCTGCCTTGTCTTCCTGTCTCTACTTGACTTATGTAAGAGAGCTGCCGACACCTGGCTCTCTAAATGGGCCATGATGAGGGAAGACAGGGAGGCAAGAGATCAAACCACTGAGGGCTGGAGGTCCTTGGCCCCAAAGATGAGATGTCACAGAATAGCCACCCAGAGTCTAAATGCCTCCTAAATGTGGGCCACTGTAGGGCAGGTGACATGATTGAAAAGCCCAAAGTACATCCATCTTATGGTGATTTTGTCTCACATAGCAAACTTGGAGCAAACCCCAGGCCACACAGCTTCCTGGGGGACATGGCTTCTGCACGCCCCCACGTCCGCCAAAGGAGGAGTGAGGTCAGGACCTACTCACCGACTGAAAGCAGATCTCCGAGGAGCTGGAGGATGGCCAGGATGGACTCCCGGTCTGAGGTGCTCTGCAATGAAAGCAGATCGCCATCTTTAAGAAGAAAGGCGAGGGTACAGCCAACTGTGGAGAACTGTATGGAGGTTTCTTAAAAAACTAAAAGTAGAACTACCATAAAACCCAGAAATCCCACTCCTGGGCATATGTCTGGAAAAGATGAAAACCCTAATTTGAAATGATAAATGCATCCCAATGTTCATCGCAGCACTATTTATAAAAGACAGAAGCAACCTAAGTGTCCATTGACAGATGAATTGCTAAATAAGATGTGGTGCATGCCTGCGTGCTCAGCCGCCTCAGTCGTGGCTGACTCTCTGCCACCCTACGGACTTTAGTCTGCCAGGCTTCTCTGTCCATGGGATTCTCTAGGAAAGAATACTGGAGTGGGTTGCCATGCCCTCCTCCTAGGGATTTTCCCAACCCAGGGGTCAAACCTGCATCTCCCAAGTTGCCTACATTGCAGGCAGATTCTTTACCACTCAGCCACAGGGGAAGCCCAAAGATGTGATCATATATACAGTGGAATATCACTCAATCATTAAAAATAAAGAAATAATGACATTTGCAGCAACATGGATGGACCTAGAGATTGTCATACTGAGTAAAATATGTCAGAGAAAGACAAATACCATATTCTACCACTTACATGTAGAATCTTTAAAAATGACACAAATAAACTTATTGACAAAACAGAAACAGAGTCACAGATATAGAAGACAAACTCATGGTTATCAAAGGGGAAACATGGGTGGGGGAGAGAGAAATGGGAGTTTGGGACAGACATGTACATCCCACTATATATAAAACAGGTAACCAAGGACCTACTGTATAGCACAGGGAACTCCACTCAGTATTTTCTAATAACCTAAATGGGAAAACAATTTGGAAAAGAACGGATGCATGTGTATGTATAACTGAATCATTTTGCTATATACCTGAAACTAACACATTATAAATCAACTATGCATGCTAAATAGCTTCAGCCATGTCTGACTCTATGCAACTCTGTGGACTGTAACTCACTAGGCTCCTCTGTCCATGGGATTCTCCAGGCAAGAGTACTGGAGTGGGTTGCCATTCCCTCCTCTAGGGGATCTTCCCGACCCAGGGATCAAACCCACATCTCTTAAATCTCCTACCTTGGCAGTTGGGTTCTTTACCATTAGCGCCACCTGGGAAGCCCATACATCAACTATACTCTAATAGAAAATAAAACTTTTAAAAAGAAAGAAGGCAAAAGAAGGGAGGCGGCATGGTCAAGGGTATGCATGGGAATGGCAGCTTCCTTCTGCTGAGAAAGACTTTCTACAATAAGGAATGGCTGAAGGGAGACTCCCCTGGTGGTCTGGTGGTTAAGAACTCCCCTTCCAATGCCAGGGACTTGAATTAGATTGCTGGTCTGGGAACTAAGATCCCATATGCCTCAGGGCAACTAAGCCCATGCACCACAACCAGAGAGAGGATCACCTGCCACAAGTAAGACCCACAGCCAAATAAATAAATAAATATTTTTAAGAAAGGAATCATTGCAGGTTGCTCCTTAAATAATAAATAATAACTGAAAAGGACTCACTGAGTGAAGCATCTCAGGGGCTCTATCTCCATATTTAGCCTTCAGAAACTAGCAACATCAACAAAATGGGCAAAAGAAAACATTGATAGTTTAGGCAGAAAGGGCAAATGAAAAGGGGCTTTGTGGGCGAAGGTAGCAAAGCCTTCACTAATTTCAGGAGGCTTAGATTATTGTTCAATCCAGGGCAGAGCAGAAACAGAAATCCACTAACATGTTCAGATGGAAAGACTTCCCTGACTCACAAGGATGAAGTTTGTTTTCCTAAGAGACACCTGGGGTAACAACAAATCTCATGATTTAGCTCTACGGGATATTTGCAATCCTTGACACACTCCCCTTTGTTACACAGGAGAGAAGACCGAGACTCAGAGGGAGGGAGGATTAATCAAGACCTCTGTGGTGATCCACAAAGCCAAATCCAGAGTACAGCCCAGGCCAGGCTCCCAAAAACCAGGCCAGTGTCATTGAGTGGTAATATGTTAATTTTCTAGCTCTTAAGATCTTCTTTACCTGTAAGTTGCAAGTTTGCACCCATAAATTGCACCTCCCCGAAGCCCCCACGCTCCAACCCTGGTAAGCGTCATTCTATTACACTCTCTGTTACTGCAAGTTCGGCTTTTTAGACTCTATGTGCCAGTGGTCTCACACAGTACTCATCTTTCTCTGATTTATCTCACTGCACCTAATGCCTTCAAGGTCCATCTGCATTGCCGCAAATGGCAGGATATTCTTTTTCTCGTGGCTGAATAATATTCCACTGTACATATATACATCTTCCTTATCCATTCATCTGTTGAGGGACACTTAGGTTGCTTCCATATCTGGGCTGTTATGAAAAATGCTACAGTGAACATCGGTGGGCAGATATCTCTTCCAGATACTGCTTTCAAATCTTTTGAATATAAAGCCAGGAGTCTTATCTTAACACCACTCACAAAAATTAACTTGAAAGAGGTCAAAGACTTAAATCTAGGACTTGAATCATGAAGCTCCCAAAGAAATCACAGGAGAAAAAAAAAAATCTCTGACATTAGAGTTGGCAATGTTTTCTTTGGTAAGACACCAAAAGCACATGTAATGAGAGTAAAATAAACAAGTGAGACTACATTAAACTGAAGAGCTTTTGCACAACCAGGGAAACAATCAACAAAGAACAGTCAGCAGAATGGGAGGAAATACTCACACACGATGGGCTTCCCCGGTGGCTCAGTGGTAAAGAATCTGCCTGCCAATGCAGGAGACACTGGGTCGATGCCTGGATTGGGAAGATCCCCTGGAGGAGGGCATAGAAACCCACTCCAGTATTCTTACCTGAGAAATCCCATGGATAGAGAAGCCTGGTGGGCTATAGCTCGTGGGGTCATGAAGAGTCGGACATGACTTAATGGCTAAATAACAACAATTAAGATTTTTTTTAATTTATTGGAGTATGGTTGCTTTACAATGTTGTGTTAGTTTCTGCTGTACAGCAAAATGAATTAGCCATGCTGCTAAGTGGCTTCAGTCGTGTCCGACTCTGTGCAACCCCATAGATGGCTGCCCACCAAGCTTCCCATCCCTGGGATTCTCCAGGCAAGAACACTGGAGTTGGTTGCCATTTCCTTCTCCAATGCATGAAAGTGAAAAGTGAAAGTGAAGTCGCTCAGTTGTGTCCAACTCTTAGCGACCCCATGGACTGCAGCCTACCAGGCTCCTCCGCCGTGAGATTTTCCAGGCAAGAGTACTGGAGTGGAGTGCCATTGTCTTCTCCGTATACATATATCCTCTCTTTTTTGGATTTCCTTCCCATTTAGGTCACCACTGATCACTGATAAGATATTATTGTAAAGGTATGCTTTTACACACCAAACAAGGCAAAAATTGTGCAACCCCATAGATGGCTGCCCACCAAGCTTCCCATCCCTGGGATTCTCCAGGCAAGAACACTGGAGTTGGTTGCCATTTCCTTCTCCAATGCATGAAAGTGAAAAGTGAAAGTGAAGTCGCTCAGTTGTGTCCAACTCTTAGCGACCCCATGGACTGCAGCCTACCAGGCTCCTCCGCCGTGAGATTTTCCAGGCAAGAATACTGGAGTGGAGTGCCATTGTCTTCTCCGTATACATATATCCTCTCTTTTTTGGATTTCCTTCCCATTTAGGTCACCACTGATCACTGATAAGATATTATTGTAAAGGTATGCTTTTACACACCAAACAAGGCAAAAAAAAAAAAAAAAAAGGCCCCTTATGGACAAAATACCAAAACTTAATACTTTAACTCATCTTCCAGGTGTGATGAGACACCTGGGGTTCCCTGGGCATTTGAGGTTTATACACTTACCAAGGAAAAGACTTGGATTTGCTCTGGGAGCTTCTCCACAGGGAGCTGAGCCTAAAGAAGGCAGCCTCAGCATCACTTTTCTGATGCCTCCCACCACAGCTGCCCTGGACGCTAACAGAAGGCGTCACTCTTTGAGTCCCCTCCAACAGATGTCATGCACAGCTGTGCTCCCTGTCAGTGTTCCCTGTCCCCTCCCACCCTTTGGTCTCCCAAAATCTGGGAATAAGAACCAGGGATCAGGGAAGCCACTGATATATCATCCCAGGGAATTCGCTAGTCTTAGTAAGAAAGGTTCCCCCACATCCACAAACAGTAACCTGGACACCATTCAGTAAACAGACTCTGGACACCGTCAGGTTGTCCTACAGTTCATCTCCATTCTGACACTATCTACCCAGAGATAACATCAGATTCCAGAGGCTGAGGGGCCAGTCCTACAAGATCGCCCACCCCCACTTCAGACCCCAGTGGCAAGTCCAGGTTGTGACCCCTCCTTCTGGCCAACATACTTGTTAGAAATCAGAGGTTCCAGTGAGCCCCTCTAACTCAGGGTGTCAATCACAAATCTAGGCTGTTAATCTGTCCTTCCAATTCACTGGCTATAAATTAAATATTCCCATAATTGACCTCCTCCTTGGGTGTGATTAATTTGTTAAATCCTCTTCCTGAACTAGAGAAACATTTCACTTTCTGGATTGCTAGTTTATTGTAAAACAATATAACTCAGAAACAGCCAGATGTAAGAGATGCCCAGGGCAAGGTCTGGGGAACTGGTACAGAGCTCACACGCCTTCTCCGGGAGCATCATTCTCCCAGCTCCTCCACCTGTTCACCAACCTGGAAGCTCTCTAAATTTCATCTCTCAAATTTCCTGTTTTCTTTCTCTTTTAATTTTGGGGGGAGGGGCACACCCACAGTATGTGGGGTCTTAGTTTTCTGAACCCGCTCCTCTGCCTTCTAATGTGGAGTCTTAACCCCTGGACTGCCAAGGTAGTCCCCCTATCCTTACATAGTCTATAGATTCAACTGCTGGCTCTTCTACCTTCCCTGGAGGTAAAGGGGGCTTGGGGTGTGCTGGGGAGCCAGGTCAGACTGAAAGTCCCAACCCTCCAGTCACACAGTCGGTTCTCCTGACAGCTTTCCATCTGTAGCTGTGGTCCAAAAGTCAACCCATTAACTTAAAAAAAGACAATGTTATTGCTCTCATCACTGAGGATATTCCAAGGTTTTGGGGAGCTCTGTGCCAGAAACAGGAGGAAGACCAAATATCTATTTCTTACTATAAATCACAAAATATCCAGCCCTTTGAAAATGGACCCAAAGATGGCTCATTGTTAAAAAAAAAAAAAAAAGTCTCTTCTCCACAATGTGTCTGGATTCACCAGCAGAAATCCCCGTAACTGCTCTTCTTTCTGAAAAGAGGGAGGGGGATAAGCCATAAAAGCAAGGCTGGGCAATATTGTGTAACTTGGCATAAATGCAGGATTCATCAATTAACTATGAATCATGAGCAAAAAGGAAAATAAGAGAGGAAACAGGGTGATGAGAAAGGAGTGAAGAGAAAAGGGAGAGAGGAAGACCAATAAAGTGGAAACTGATTGAAGAGAGACAAAAAGATCCATGTTTAATTTCCTTTCTTTCAATTATTCATGCTTTCGTCCCACAAATGCTCCCTGGAAATCATGTATGTTCCATCACCGGGCTGGGATACAAACAGATGGGAACACATTCAGCCTTCACAGGGCTCCGGGCCTGGCTGAGACGAACAGCTGGCAAACAGTTAGGACCCAGGATGGTTAAGGACTGTGACAGAGGTAAACGGGGATGCTAGAAGAACTCAGGGACGGGGTGTGCAGCCCAGCCAGGTCCACGAGTGATGCATCCGGGAAATCGGGCAGAAGTGGGGCAGGAGTGATGTGAAAGCTCAGCTTCTCTGCACCCGAGTGCTGAATCATATCTCAGAGACAAGTCCTGAGTGAAGTAGAAGAGGATAGATTTACTGCCTTGCCAGGCAAAGGGGGACACAACGAGCTAATGCCCTCAAAACCATGTGTTCCCAACTTGGGGAAGATAATGAGGTGTTTTATAACAGTTGTTCCAAAAGGGTGTGATCAGCTCACAGGCGTTCTTCTGATGGGCTGACAGTGAGGTAAGCAGGAGTCAGCATCAGCAGCCTTCGGGTCCAACCAGTCTGGGGTCTACATGCTTGTGGGCCACCTGTCATCACCAATCATTAGCTTCTCCCACCTGGAGGGGTTTCAGTATCTGCGTGCGTGCTAAGTCACTCAGTTATGTTCAACTCTCTGTGACCCTATGGCCTGTAGCCTGCCAGGCTCCTCCGTCCATGGGATTCTCCAGGCAAGAATACTGGAATGGGTTGCCATTTCCTCCTCCAGGGGATCTTGCTGACTCAGGGATAGAACCCGTGTCTCTTACGTCTCTTGCATGGGCAGGCAGATTCTTTACCACGAGTGCCACTTGGGAAGCTCTTCACTATCTGCAAACAGCTCAAAGATATTGTTGTGTGTGTCCCTTGATGGGGTAACAGGGCCTTGCCCCAAGGTGGCTCTTGACTGTTTGTTTCTCCCTGGTCTCACATCCCCTCCTTTCCCTCATCAACAACTGCTTGAATCTGTCCCTTGGAACTCAGGGAAGGTCATGGAGGATAAATGAAGGCTTTTTCCTGTAATCAAAGAAATGGGAGACACAGTAAGGCTTATGCCTGGGAGCCCCACAGGGCCCTGCACCGTATCAAGGGGAATGTTCCAGCTGTGCCACAGCCCCACTTACTAGAGGGAAGCGTGACAGAGTGTGGCAACCTTGCGGGGTGAAGCTGCTTCCAGGATGAAGCAGATGGTGAAGGGAATTGTAAAGTCTGTGGACAAGAACTAGGTCTCACTCATTTCTGCATTCCTGTGTCCTGAGGTGTAATAGGTAATCGGTATATTTTATTGGATCCATTTATCCAGCTAAGAGATTGCCCGCTTTTAGTTCAGTGCCCACTAATGCTCCCTGAGAACAAGCGCTCTCTCCTCGGCTTCGGCTGCACCTTCCAGCAGGGAGATGGATCTGGGCATACAGAATCTACTAAATCACCAGCCCTGAATTGGTTTGACCCGTGGCCAGCACAGTTGGCTGCACACGCTCCAGTCGTTCTTCTATAATTGCTTCCCAGAAAATCCCATTTGTTTCAAGCCCGGGGCAGCAGCCTGCTGATGAAAGAGACACACTCTACTTGTCCCCTGCCTGGGGAATGGGCCACAGTTCACCTCCTCTGTCTTTCTCCTTTTCCTATGTTTGGTTGAGATGTGAGTATGATCCCAGATAGGGGCTTCCCCTGGTGGCTCAGCGGCAAAGAACCTGCCTACAACTGCATGAGAATTTCTGCAATACAAGAGACGTGGGTTCAATCCCTGGGTGGGGAAGATCCCATGGAGCAGGAAATAGCAACCCACTCCAGTATTCTTGCCTGGGAAATCCCTTGGACAGAGGAGTCTCGTGGGTTACAGTCCATGGGGTTGAGAAGAGTCAGACATGATTTAGAGACTAAACCACCACACCACCATGAGCCCAGATCTGGGTAAGGAAACTCAAATAGAAGTCGACTGAGAGATTCCAGAAAAGGCTTTCCTGCAAGATTTAAAAAGAGAAACCATGAAAAACAAAAACAAAGCAAAAAGACAAACACTTTATTTCCTCTTCGGGGCACTGTTGTCTGAGGACACAACCCTGGGTCACGGTGACATTGTTAAGCTGTGAACCAGCTCTATAAAACCACTTATCTGTAGACTTTCACTGTTGTTCAGCTGCTCGGCTGTGTCTGACTCTGCGACCCCGTGGACTGCAGCACGCCAGGTTTCCCTGTCTTTCATAGACTTTCAGGTACATGAAATGGTAAGCATCCTCACTTACAAAAGCTATTTTCAATCAGGTAGTTTGTCATGAAGAGGGAGAGAAGAAAATTTTACACCTCTGCTTGTCCTCTTCCAAATCATGAGTTAATAAACAGGAAAGAAATTGATTTCACAAACTACAGCCAGCCCCAGAGAATCCTGCCATTCCACCGGCGCTGAGACAGTGCTGTCATAGAGATGTTTAGTTCATAATGTTCTCGCTCAGCTCTGAGCTAGAATGAATCAGCACAATATTGTTTTTCTTTAAGTAAAAATTATGGCTATCAGTGGAGGGAAAAAACACTCCGCCAAATCTCCACTGGCATTAATATATGCACTGCTATATTTACCAATAAATATTTTACACTATTTAGAAGAATAACACAAAACCATTATCTCACCCACAGTAATAATAAATGAGCAATTAAAGAAGGCAGGATGAGACATGCCTCCATTTTCCTTTAATGATCCTTTTAAATGGATCATTGAGTAATTCCCTGTTGTTTAAGACTTTCCTATTTAAAAAAAAAAGGATTTGTCAAGCTTTCTAATAGAGGCAGGCAGCTGAAAGAAGAAACAGTGTCTTTCACAGTCTGTGGGGTTTTGAACTACACTTTTCTGAAATACTGTTTTGAATTTGTTGCTCACTTGCTTGGAAATCCTTGTCTCCCTGTTGCCTTCCTCCTCCTGACTCTCCATGAAGATATAAGACCTTTCACATCACTCAGCTTCAGGGGTTCATCTCCATCTACCCCCCCAACCCCAGGACCAAGTATATTGGCCACAAAGGACCAGTCACTGTGCCCCAAGCCCATCACAGGCTCCTGTGCCTTCAAAGTTTTGCTCATATTGCTTCTACTGATGGAGATTTTTCTCCTTGTGAAGAGCACGAAACCTACTTGTACTTAGCCCATGAAACCTACTTGTATTTCAATTCCAAGCTCAAGTTCCCTTTCTACAGTTTTTCCATATTACCTACCTTCCTGGCACTCATTACCCAAAGCTGCCACATGTCTGCATATGTTGGGCACTGTGCAACTACCAGGCATGCCATTCACAAGGACTACCACATAATCAATGCCCTCTAAAGTGAGATGGTGCAGTGGCCCAGCCCGTCCAAGAACAGACTTATTTGCTCTAAATACTTGATTTCTCACAATCCTCGTTGCCCCTCCTTTTATTAGAATTCTTACTAATCCTGGTTATTTTCTTGCCTCTGTGTTTTGGTTGTCTATTGCAGGGGTAACAAACCACCCTGACGCCTATTGGATTGAAGCAATAGCCTTTTTATTTTCTCTCTTGATTTTGTGGACAGGGAATTTGGGCAGGGCTTAACTGGGAGAGTCTTCTACTTCCCGTGGTGTTAACTAAGGCCACTGGGTGGCATTCAGCTGGCAAATGAAGTGGCTGGTCTGGAGGATCTATGATGGCTTCATCTGTATGTCTGATACCTTGGCACATATGGTTTCTGTTTGGCAGGCTGAAGGACTAGGCTTATCGTGGACTATGAACCAGAATGCCTTCATGTGGCCTTTCCAACATGTTAGTCTTAAGGGACTTGGACTTCTTTCATGGCAGATCAAGCATCCCAAGAGAACTGAGTAGATGTTGCAAGGCCTCTTTTGACCTAGCCTCAGTTTAACCATCACCTCTGCTGCATCCTATTGGCCAGTCAGGTTACTGATGATAGCCCAGATTTGAGTGGATTGAATTACTCTCTACCTCTCAACTGGAGGAGTAGAAAAAAAGTTGCAGCAACTTTTAATCTTCCACCCTCTCCTTAGATTTTGAGCTCCTCCAGAACAAGTATTTTATCTCATTCCCCATGTGGCATCTTACACAAAGTAGGTGTTCAGTAAACATTCCAAATGTTACAAAATGGGATGAGAAGGATGGAAACTAATAGAATGGAATGGCTTGGGAAAGGATGGGATGGATGGGATAAAATGGAATGGAATGGAATGAAATGGAAACAATATGAAATCTGCCAGAGCCTTGCTACCCTATTCTCTTTGACGACAGGATTTACCTCAAAGCATATTCCAATGAGAACATCCTTACACAAATTTATGACAAGGTATACAGATCAACTTTTCTATGAATCCAGCAACCAAGCAAACAATTATAGGATGCCTACTATGGCGCTAGTGGTTAAGAACCCACCTGGCAATGCAAGATTCACACACACACCCTAGGATGTCCCGGAGGAGGGCATGGCAACCCACTCTAGTATTCTTGCCTGGAGAATCTCATGGTCAGAGAAGCCTGGCGGGCTACAGTCCATGGGATCACAAAGAGTAGGACATGACTGACGGGATGTAGCATCATGTGCCAAGACCTGTGTTAATGAATAGGGAACATCAATATCACCCCAGACAATGTGGAGGGAAAAGAAGCATCCTGTGCCTCTCTCTGAAATTTTCTCAAGTCTACACCCAACTTTACTGAACTGAGGGGAAAAAAGGCCATCCCAATCCCATTTTCTGTAATACCCCTGATATCACAGAAATAGAGTGCTTACACTCTGCTACTCTGTTCTCACAGATGGAAAGAATAAGCCCATGAAATTTTAATTCTTGATCTCTAAAGAATAAGACTGAACCTCTTCCAAATTCATGAGCCAAGAGCACAGGACACAGCTCATAGCCCAAGAAAACCATATTGCCAAAAATAAATTTGTTCTTCGGTCACACAGTTTGAACACTCACTAGAAATGGTCCATTGGCTAAAGAAAAGACATTATTAAATTTGGAGCTGGTAATGAGTGATGAAAGAGGGTACTGATCACAAACTTCAATGACTGAAAATGGTTATTATACCAGAAATGGTGACCAATAGCTCTCTGTCTTCACACAAGAAGAAACAGGAAGAAGCTGCATAGTTAGAAGTTTAGCTGGGGCAGAAGGGAAAATTCCTGTCAGGGCTGAGACAAGTTCAAAAGAGGGAGAATTGTTTTAAATGAGTATGGACTGAAATATCTATGAAAGTGTGAAAGAGTTAGTTGCTCAATCATGTTCAACTCTTTGTGACCCCATGGACTGTAGCCCCAGGGATTGAACTCTGGTCTCTGGCATTGCAGGGTAGATTCTTTACTATCTGAGCCACCAGATGGTTATGAAATAGTTTATTTTTAATTTATTTATTTTAATTGGAGGATAATTACAAATTGTGATGGTTTTTACCATAAATCAACATGAATCGGCCATAGGCATACACTTGTCCCCTCCATTCTGAGGCCCTCACCCACCCCCCTCCCTCCTCATCTCATCCCTCCGGGCTGTCACACAACACTGGCTTTGGGTGCCCTGCTTCACACACCAAACTCCCACTGGTTATTTATTTTACATATAATAATGTATACATGTAGCTTCATATATACACATATATATGTAGCTTCAATGCTATTCTCTCAAATCATCCCGCCCTCTCCTTAGTTCTAATGAGACAGATGAACCTAGAACCTATTATATGGAGTGAATTAAATCACAAAGAGAAAGAGAAATCACAAAGAGAAAGACAAATATCATATACTGACACATATGTATGGACTCTAGAAAGATGGAACCAACGATCCCACGTGCAGGGCAACAAAGGAGACACAGACGTAAAGAAATAAGAGTTTCTCAATACGATGGATGTTGGGCTGGAAAGAGTGAAAAAGCAAGAAGCTTGCCATAATTGCAGAAGCTGGGTGATGTGGTTTTATAATATTAAAAAATAAACATCATTACAAAATAGAATAAAGTGAAATGGTATGTAATGTTTTCTGTCTTAGGTGGACCCTTTAGAATGAACAAGCCATACAGAGGGCAGTAAGTCCAAAAGAGAAAAACAACTATACTATATTAAATTCATATATGTGGAATCTAGAAAAACTGTGTATATGATCTTATGTGCAAAGCAGAATCATAGACACAGGTGTAGAGAACAAATTATGGATACCAAGGGAGAAAGGAGGGGAAGGAAAGAATCAGGGGATTGGGACTGACACGTATACACTATTGACATGATGTATAAAATAGATAACTAGTGAGAATCTACTGTGTAGCACAGGAAACTGTGTTTAATGTACTGTGGTGACCTGAATGGGAAGGAAGTCCAAAAGGGAGGGACTTTTACATGTAAGTATATACATATGTATATATATACGTATATGTATACATATTAGCTGATTCATTTTGCTGTACAGTAGGAACTAACACACCACTGTAAAGCAACTATACTTCATTTAAAATTATTTTTTTTAGTTTTTTTTTACTTTACAATATTGTATTGGTTTTGCCACACATCAACATAAAAATTTAAAAATACTTCACTACCAGTAAAAGAATGAACAATCCCACTAGGATCTTTCCTCATAATTCTTGGGCATCTGACAAATGCCCTAGTCATATGTTGGCTCTTACATAATTAATTGTTAAGAATACAGTGAAGAGGAACTAAAGGGCCTCTTGATGAAAATGAAAGAGCAGAGTGAAAAAGCTGGCTTGAAACTTAACATTGGAAAAATGAAGATCATGGCATCTAGTCCCATCACTTCATGGGAAATAGAAGGTGAAACAATGGAAACAGTGACAGACTTTATTTTCTCGGGTTTCAAAATCACTGCAGATGGTAAGTGCACCTATGAAATTAAAAGATGCTTGCTCCTTGGAAGAAAAGCTATGACCAACCTAGACAGCATATTAAAAAGAAGAGACATTACTTTCCCAACAAAGCTATGGCTTTTCCAGTAGTCATGTATGAATGTGAGAGTTGGACCATAAAGAAGGTTAAGCACCAAAGAATTGATGCTTTTGAACAGTGGTGCTGGAGAAGACTCTTGAGAGTCTTTTGGACTGCAAGGAGATCCAACTAGTCAATCCTAAAGGAAATCAGTCCTGAATAATCAGTCCTGAATATTCATTGGAAAGACTGATGCTGAAGCTGAAGCTCCAATACTTTGGCCACCTGATTGAAGAACTGACTCACTGGAAAAGACCCTGACGCTGGGAAAGATTGAAGGCAGGAGAAGAAGAGGATGACAGAGAATGAGATGGTTAGATGAGATCACCAACTCAATGGACATAAGTTTGAGCAAGCTCCAGGAAATGATAGACAGGGAAGCCTGGCATGCTGCAGTCCATGGGGTTGCAAAGAGCTGGACATGACTAAGCAACTGACCAACAGCAAAGAATACCAATGCTCTCCCTTCTAGGTAAAGGGGCATACATGGTTTAGCCTCGGGTAAGGTTAGAGTGCGGTCTATTTTTTATTTGGCAAATATTGTCAGGTACTTACTTTGTACCAGGTACTGTGTTAGGTGCCAGGAATAACACTGTTAGCATAAATATACACAGTCCTTGCCCTCATCAAACTTTCCAGCCAGTTAGAAAGGCAGATAGCTAAATAGTCACCCAAAGAAATGTAGAATTGCAACTGAGGATAAGTACCCAAGTTTATTTTGTCATGTGACCATAAAATAAGGTTATTTGATGTGAATCAGCAAAGGATTCCTTAAGAAATAACATACTTATTTGCAAAGTGGAAATAGAAACACGGATGTATGGATACTAAGGGGAGAAAGAGGGTGGTGGGATGGATTGGGAGATTGGGATTGACATATATACACTATTGATACTATGTATAAAATAGATAACTAAAGGGGGCTCCCAGGTGGTGCTAGTGGTAAAGAACCACTTTACCTGCCAATGCAGGTAGACATAAGAGATGCGGGTTCAATCCCTGTGTGGGGGAGATCCCCTGGAGGAGGGCACAGCAACCCATTCCGATATTCTTGCCTGGAGAATCCCATGGACAGAGGAGCTTGGCAGGCTGTAGTCCATAGGGTTGGAAAAAGTTGGACACAACTGAAGGGACTTAGGATACACATGCAATGAGAACCCACTGTATAGAACAGGGAATCCTGCTCATTGCTCTGTGGTGACCTAAATGGGAAGGAAATCAATAAAGAGGAGATATAAGGATAGGTGTAGCTCCTCTCTTTGCTGTATAGTAGAAACCAGCACAACATTGTAAAGCAACTATGCTCCAATTTTTAAAAAAAGGAATAATAAAATTTTCCTTTTCTTTTTAAAAATACTAGTAGCACTTAAGCTGACAGTGAAAGAATAAGCTAGCATTAACCAGGCAAAGATTGGAGGGCAGAATGCTCAGGACGAAACCAGGCAAGTGAGAGCAGTGTATAGTTACATAGCTGGTAGAAACATGCAAAGAAAAGGGAGATAAAGAAGGCCAGGGAAGTTGGGGTAGAGAAAGGGACAGGGGTGTTTGAAGAATGTTGAAGAATGTACTTCTAATTCAAATAGACCTTGATCACCAAAACCTTTGTGCAACTTACTTTCTTTCCTACATTATTGGACTAATCACTGAACCCAGCTGAAGGACACAATTGGGTTAGAAATAACACAATGGATGCAAAACGCTTAGGTCTCTGCCTAAGTCACAGTAGATGTTCGATTGGCTGTTGGGGAATAAACATTGCCATGAGCATGCCTGACAAAATGTGAGTCATCTAAAAACAGATCTGAAGATTTAGAAATGCATCTTCCTGGATCAATTTTACACCCAGACCACGATGTTTTCAATTTAGCAGGATACTCTTCAGGAGGAGAGAAAAATAACCAAAACAAGTGAAAATGGTGAGGTTGCGTCCTCTGAAAAGAGACAGTTTATAATCCTATGCTTTGTCTATGTCCAGCACACTTGTTGCGTTTGGTAAACAGTAAAGACTCTGAGTCATAAGCATTACAACAGCAATCAACAGCATCACATCCTGAGATGTTCTCTGATTTCTTTCGAGTGACAGTGAGTGGAGAGCAGACTTGTCTCCATTTCTAGGGAGGCTGTGAAGTCGCTCCAGAGCACAGCTGACAAACGAGAGCACAAAACTTGCAAGCTAGAATTAAGGATTGCTGAAAAGAAGTGCCAAACTGTTTTCAGCTTTTCTGATTGGATTCTAAACAGAGCTGGTAAGTAACATGTCCAGGCGCCTGTCACCAGTGTTCACTACCAAAGTGGAGGAAGCGAGTGCTCCTTCCTGTTCAATCAGCAGCTGCCACCCACTACCTTGATCCTCTCTGAATCCATCAACCTCCCAAGCACACAGGGAAGATTGAAAGCACTGGCACAGGGAGGCTCCGTTCTGCCACAGAAAGGCCACAGAACCAAGCAGTTTCCAACAACACAGAGAAGAAGCCCTTTTCTGGGTCCTTCCACCCAGCTAGTTCTTAGCCAGCTGGTCTAAAGCACAGTGATGAAGCAACGAAAGTTTGACTCTGGTGTCCTCATGTCTCCCATTTCAGGGACCCCATCATTTTGTGGTCTTGCTCCACCACTTGGCTCCTCTCTAACCTAGTAGGTAATGACCTTCCCCAACGCACTCTGAAAAGCTGCTTTTCAAAGGTATTCTGTAGTTTGAGAGTTAAGAACTAGGTATCAGGCTATGAACTGCCATCCCACATAGCCCATAACGGGCTTCCCAGGTGGCACAGGGATAAAGAATCCACCCGCCAGTGCTGGAGATGCAGGAGACTCAGGTTCGACCCCTGGGTCAGGAAGATCCCCTGGAGTAGGATATGGAACCCACTCCAGTACTTTTGCCTGGAAAATTCCATGGACAGAGGATCCTGGCAATTACAGTCCATGGGGTCACAAAGAGTCAGACACAACTGAGCACACACACACAGCCCACAATACTATGAATATTACCAGTGAGTGCCCACTTTGCTTCAAATATCATTTACTCCTTAATCCTGAAAACCATCTTGCAACTTGCATGCAGTATCTTAGTTCCCTGACCAGGGACCAAACCCATGGCCCCTGCAGTTCTGCAGTGCTACCTCTGAGTCCACCAGGGAATTGCCTGAAATCGTCTTGCAATTTTGATATTTTTATTCCTACTATACTAGTCAAGAGACTGCAGCCAAAGGAATAATTTCCTTGATAGCAAGAGTAACTTTTCTTCCTATTTTCTGAGTTGAGTTTTGAAAGCTACTAAATTTGAAAAAAATCACTTTCAAGTAACTAAATTAATGTTTCTTTAGTAGAAACTCTCTGATTCTAGAGAACAAACTGACAATTTTAAAACATGCCTGTAAATGCTTTAGCACACCTGCAACCAAGAGGTGGGCTTCCCGGATAGCTCAGTTGGTAGAGAATCTGTCTGCAATGCAAAAGACCTGGGTTCAATCCCTGGGTCAGGAAGATCCCCTGGAGAAGGAAATGGCAACCCACTCCAGTATTCTTGCCTGGAGAACCCCGTGGACAGAGGAGCCTGGCAGGCTACAGTCAATGGAGTCACAAGAGTTGGACATGACTTAGCAACTAAAGAGAGAGAAAGACTAAGAGGTAGAATCTATAGCCCATATTCTTGAATCTTGGCCAAGTGACTCCCTTATTACCAAGTAGATTGTAGCAGAAGTGACACTGCTTAACTTCCAAGGCTAAGCCATAAAAAGTGATGAAATTCTACTCAGGTCACTGGGATCTTGGCATCCTGACCCACCATGTGCAAGTACTGAATCCCCTAAAGCAGCCATGATGTAACGATGCCCACACTACGTGGAACGATCCACCTCCCATTGCTGCTGTTGTTATTTAGTCACCAAGTTGTGTCTGACCCTTTGGAATCCCATGGACTGTAGCCCATCAATTTCCTCTGTCCAGGGGATTTCCCAGGCAAGAATAAAGGAGTCAATTGTCATTTTCTTCCCTAGGGGAATCTTTCCGATCCAGGGATCAAACCCCTGTGTCTCTTGCATTGGCAGATGGATTCTTTACAGCTGAGCCACCAGGGAAGCTGTGACAGCCCCCATTTAAACAGCTCCATAGGGATCACTCAGCATCAGCTGTGACCTGTAGCTACAAGGAATCTTGGCTATCCGGATCAGTTGAACCTTCAGATAATTGCATCCCCAGACAGCTTCCAGTACAACACACAACAGACACTAAGCAAGAACTACCCTGCCGAATCCTTTCCAAACTGTGAGAAACATGAAATGTTTGCTTTAAGCCACTGATATTGGGATCTTTTGTTATGCAGAATAGTAACTGAAACATAAACCCATCTGAAAAGTAGATCAATTAAAAAATGCGTTGAAAGTTTGATTTCTAAACACCAGAATTTGGAATGCATGACAGTAAAAGAAAATGAGAATGACCTAGACCTTTTAAACTGTGAAATGTCACAAAGATTTTAAAAGATCTCATTGGTTTTTGTGAGAGACCACGTGACAGCACAGAAAACGTCAGACGTGGAGACAGTAGACCTACTTCTCACCCAGTTCTTCCTTTACGACTTTAGAGACATCATTTACCTTCTCTGGCCTTTACTTGCTTTCCTCATTCTTCAACTAAGAAAACAAGAAGAGAGGACTTCTCAGGTCCCTCCCAACATTATGACCCTGTGGCATTCAATGATGTCAGACTGAGCCAAAGAGAAGACCTTCAGGCTAACAGGTTAACTTTCTAGTTTTGGTGCTGTGGGCCAAGAGTGGCTGCTTAAACGTGGACCGGACTGAAAATGAGAGATGGCATCTGTTCATTTTCTGGAAACACGCCCAAGGGTCTCAGAGGACAGATACGCCCTTGGAGACCTCAAGCAGTGCATGATGCGCTCTCAAACACATCCCTCAAGGTCCAGAGTAATCCAGAAAGAGGCCAGCGTTAACTTCAGGTCCAGGATCCCTGCTCTTGTCACTCCTGTGTGTGCCCTCCCACCCACGACCTCTCCTCACCTTTGTGAACTTAAGACAGCACTCTGCCATTAAAAAAAAAAAAAAAAAAAAACAGCTCCTACATTTGGCATTTCTCCCAAGGAGAGATTCTTTCCCTTTCAGTTCACAGATGCCGACATCTGGGTGATGATGAATCCCAACACTTATCTCCCATTTTCACACTTTTCTTTTAATGTCCACTCTGCCCATTCTCTCTCAAAACCTTCCATTCTGCCAACTATCTTCTCTAAAGGATTTGCCAGTGAATTAGCTTACACTAAGGTCCGGTTTCTCAAACTCGATACTACTGATACTTGGGGCCAGATAACTATTTGCTGAGGTGAAGATGAGTGCTGACTTATGCTATAGGATTTTTTGTAGATTTATTTATTTATCTACGGCTGCTCTGGGTCTTTGTTGCTGTACGTGGGCTTTCTCTAGTTGCAGCAGGTGGGGACTCCTCTCTAGTTGTGGTGTGCAGGCTTCTTAATGCGGTGGTTTCTCTTGCTGCGCAGCACGGGCTCTAGGGTACACAGGTCCAATAGCTGCGGTGCATGGGTTTAGCCATCTCTTGGCATGTGGGATCTCCCTGCACCAGGGATTAAACCCATGTCCCCTGCTTTGGCAGGTAGATTCTTTAACACTGAGCCACCAGGGAAGCCTCCTTTTTTTCAGTTTTAAGTGGGTTTCATAACAACAAGAGATAAAGGGTTTTTAACAAACACAGTAACAAATGGACATCTAATTGGTAGGAAACATTATCCTGTATACATCATAATTTTTTATGTATCCTCAAAATACATAGCATTTACAGAGAGAACCATTGATTCATAGCACAGGAGTATCTGAAGAGGTTGCAGCAGGTGGGGACTCCTCTCTAGTTGTGGTGTGCAGGCTTCTTAATGCGGTGGTTTCTCTTGCTGCACAGCACGGGCTCTAGGGCACACAGGTTCAATAGCTGTGGTGCATGGGTTTAGCCATCTCTTGGCATGTGGGATCTCCCTGCACCAGGGATCAAACCCATGTCCCCTGCTTTGGCAGGTAGATTCTTTAACACTGAGCCACCAGGGAAGCCTCCTTTTTTTCAGTTTTAAGTGGGTTTCATAACAACAAGAGATAAAGGGTTTTTAACAAACACAGTAACAAATGGACATCTAATTGGTAGGAAACATTATCCTGTATACATCATAATTTTTTATGTATCCTCAAAATACATAGCATTTACAGAGAGAACCATTGATTCACAGCACAAGAGTATCTGAAGAGGCTAAATCAGAGTGAGGCTGTTCAACAGACAATTTTTTTATATATATACTCTAAATGAAAACAGATAAAAGAGACACCTCAAGGCGGAGGGAGTTTCACCAGACCCCTCTCTCACAATATGCATTTCTGAGATAGGATGGCACAAGGTGTGTCATCCCTGGCCATAAAACAATTGACACAAATACTGGTTTGTTGATCCATTATTAGCCCAACGTTTGAGAAAAGAAAAAAAGTTAGTCATAGGCAGAACTGGTTCAATCAACAGTAAAGGGGGGAAAAAAAGTCTGCCAATTGCAGTTTATTTCCTCCTGCCACCTGGGGACCTCTGGCCTTCCTACCTGTTACCCTCTCAGTGTTACCTGTTACACTTCTCAGCACATGGACTTTTCCCAGACCAGGGATCAAACCTGGCAGGCAGACTCTTATTTACCTTTCAGTTCAGTTCAGTTCAGTTCAGTCGCTCAGTCGTGTTCGACTCTGCGACCCCATGAATCACAGCACGCCAGGCCTCCCTGTCCATCACCATCTCCTGGAGTTCACTCAGACTCACATCCATTGAGTCCGTGATGCCATCCAGCTATCTCATCCTCTGTCATCCCCTTCTCCTCCTGCCCCCAATCCCTCTCAGCATCAGAGTCTTTTCCAATGAGTCAACTCCTCGCATGAGGTGGCCAAAGTACTGGAACTTCAGCTTCAAAATCATTCCTTCCAAAGAAATCCCAGGGTTGATCTCCTTCAGAATGGACTGGTTGGATCTCCTTGCAGTCCAAGGGACTCTCAAGAGCCTTCTCCAACACCACAGCTCAAAAGCATCAACTCCTCGGCGCTGAGCCTTCTTCACAGTCCAACTCTCACATCCATACATGACCACTGGAAAAACCATAGCCTTGACTAGGTACTGTTAAAGTGTCACGCATGCAAATGGAATGGTGGAAATTGCACTAAAGTGGAAGCTTTAACTACCATGTTGGCAGAGTGCCTTCTACCCTACCAGCTCAAAAGTTCAATCTGTTTTCATTTAGAGTATATATATTAAAAATCTGTCTGTTAAACTCATTGCAGCAAGGGGGCACCCTTTCTGTCCCCTTCTGATGTCTATCAAAAAGCTTTCCCTAGCTCCATTATACTTTAATAAAACTTTGCTGCACAAAAAGCTCCAAGTAGTCAAGCCTCGTCTCTGATCCCAAATGGAAATCCTCCCCTCTGGAGGTCACGAATCCCAGTGTAACACACGGCTCACAGAAGCAACTGAGACCGTGTGCCACAGCTACTGAGCTTACGTGCCCCAGACCCCGTGCTCCACAGCAAGGGAAGTCACCGCAACGAGAAGCCCTCACACTGCAGTGAAGAGGAGCCCCCGCTCGCTGCAACCAGAGAAGCACAAATGACCCACTTCCTGGCAACCACAGCCATTGTTGTGAACACGTTGCACAAATTTTCTAGAACTAAACCGTCACTTGTACTCTCCTTTTACTTTTTTACAAGTTGAAACATTCGGTGGTGCAGGTAAACTCCATTTATGTTTATAACCTGTGCCACAGCAAGGAATGGTGATGTTACTTACTCAACTTTAATAACTGAAAGTTGAATAATCAAGAAAAGAAAAATTTTTTTAATTTATTCAATTTTAATAACAATAAAAATATTAATAATTATGGACAAAAGTTGTTCAAGAGGAGCTACAGAGGATGTGGGATGGTACAGGGCCCAACTGTAAACTTTCTTAAAAGTGCATCATCGGATGTTCAGCAGCATCCCTGGTGTGTACCCTCTGGATGCCAGTGAGGAGCCCACCCAACTCCCCCTGCCCCTAGTTGTGAAAACTGAACAACACTGCCAAATTCAAAACTGGCACTGGTCAAGAACCACTCTGCTAATGAATTAGTGGCTAATTCCCATGTAACACAATATCCCTCCCAATATATCTAACGAGAATAACATACACCAAAGAAATAAAGCTTTCTCGTTTCAAGGATTAGTGAAAAGCCAAGTCACAGAGACACATAGGATCCTGGATCCTTTTGGTCACCCCACAAATTACTTCTCACAGACGACTATCTGCTTCCTTCTTGCATTCACAGCCAGCACTAGAATTCTGGATCAGAGGTAAGGTCAATCAGATTCATAAACACACACGTACATGCACTTGGTTAAATTGCAAGCTAGTTGAATTTAGCAGATTTCATTCTATAGTGGATGCCACCAGCTACTCACCTGCTGGAAACTAAGACAATCAACCAAGAATTAAAATAAAGGCATGGCTTTGCTCTCACATGGGACATTACATCTATTTTTGAATGATTAATAATTATCCTCTGTGTAAAATGGTTGATTCTGTTATACTGAAAGAGAACACCCAGTGCATTCTAATAGGTAAAAAGTAAGAGTTCTTCTTTGTTTTATTTCCAATATTTTTCCTGATTTGCCTGTGGTTGGCTCAAAGCAGCAACATAATCAGAAGACATGTATTGGGTTGTAAACATGCCAGGGAGGCCGCTGTAAACAAGCCAATAAGGTCTCAGCTCTCATAGCTCCCTCAGTCTATGAAAAGTTTGCTTAACTAAAGTTTGGTAAGAGTAAAATCAGTAGACATAATAGTTATATGTCCCAACTCCTTTCATTCTGCTGTGTAAGTATAAATTGCTTCCTCATCTCTAGTAGATGAACTCTTTGGCTTAAAGAGATAAGGAAAAGGCATATGGATGAGTTAGCATATACTATATAAAAACACCCTGCCTCCATTAATAAAAATAAGGCCCAAATCTGTAAGTTCAGCTTGTAAGGATGGGTTGGGGACCATCACGTGGTCATGCCAGGGAGGCCGCTGTAAACAAGCCAATAAGGTCTCAGCTCTCATAGCTCCCTCAGTCTATGAAAAGTTTGCTTAACTAAAGTTTGGTAAGAGTAAAATCAGTAGACATAATAGTTATATGTCCCAACTCCTTTCATTCTGCTGTGTAAGTATAAATTGCTTCCTCATCTCTAGTAGATGAACTCTTTGGCTTAAAGAGATAAGAAAAAGGCATATGGATGAGTTAGCATATACTATATAAAAACACCCTGCCTCCATTAATAAAAATAAGGCCCAAATCTGTAAGTTCAGCTTGTAAGGATGGGTTGGGGACCATCACGTGGAGAGGGGCAACTGCAACTCTAAGAATAATTCTCCTGCTCATGGGTATTCACCTCCCTCCCAAGCTGCTAGGATAGCATATTCCAGAATCAGGACATAAACTATGCACACAACTCCAGCAGTTGTATTAAAGGAAGAGGAAGTAGATTTGGTAGATGGCTAGCTGGGCTCTGGCAGAGTGCAGTCTCCCCATCTTCCTCTACGGTTTCCCAACAGGTATGATCTCCCATCATGCCCTTGGCTGGCCTCCTGCTAGTGGACACCATCTTTCCCTCCATTCTGTCTAAACTTGCTAACTATAGACCGAAATAAGCAAGATCAGGAGACACTGGATATACCATCCTGCATCAAAGGCAATTTTCCAATTCTTATTTCCTGTGTGAGGACCCACTCCACTCATGAAAGGTTGACTCTGGTTTCCAGTACACCTTTTGGGAAGAACCAAAAGTTCACACTCAATGATAAGCACATTTTTTTATCAGAGAAAATAGAAACAGTAACAACAAGAAGGAGTCAGTATAGCAAACAACCTATGACCAAAGTTGAAACCACAAAGTCCTTGCACTGCTGGGTGAGTTACAGCAAAGAAAATAGTCATCAACAGCTAAAAGCAAAAATACCAAAGGCTGAACATTAAGAATTCCAGTAGGGATTTCACTGGTGGTCCAGTAATTAAGACTCCGCCTTGCAAGGCAGGGAACTTGGGTTCAATCCCTGATCAGGGAATTAAGACCCCACATGCCGAGGGGCAACTAAGCCCATGTATCATAACTGAAGAGTCCCTGAGTAGGAAGGAAAGATCCTGCATGACACAGCGCACATCCCACGCGCCACAACTAAGACTCAATGCAGCCAAATAAACAAATAAATACTAAAAAAAAAAGAATTCCAGTAGTTGTTTCCTTATTTGGAGGCCAGAGTGCTGGTGAGCACCCCAAAAAATGCCTGTCGATACTCAGCTTTAAGTTTCTATGAAAAGCGATTATCATCCTATCTAAATAGCATACCCTCTTCATCACAGGAGGCACTTCTCAGAAGGATTTCAAGCCATGTCATGAGCCTGTTGGACCAGCTGCCCCAGGCCAAACACCTCTGAGGAACCTCAACTGTGGTTTCCAGCCTAGTCATTCTCATCTTCAAAGCAAAATGCTTCCAACCAAATATATCCAGGAATCTCAGGGCTATGTGGGCAGCTGCAATGGAGTTTGTTTCAAGGTTTGTTATATTAATTATAGCCACAAATGTGTGTGTGCTCAGTAGTGTCTGACTCCTCACAACTCCATGGACTATAGCCTGCCAGGCTCCCTGCTCCATGGAATTTTCCAGGCAAGAATACTGGATCAGGTTGCCATTTCCTTTCCCAGGTGATCTTCCCAACCCAGGGGTCAAAGCTGGGTCTGCTCTATTGGCAGGTGGATTCTCTACCACCGTGCTACCTGGGAAGTACCCCCCTCACCCCAATGCAACTGCTCAACAAAAAGAAGTTTTGAAATAAATTAGTAATCCTATTTATCTTTCCAAATATTCTATAGCTTCATTTTCAGGACATCCAAAGACTACTTAGGCTTCCCTCATAGCTCAGTTGGTAAAGAATCTGCCTGCAATGCAGGAGACTCTGGTTCACTTCCTGGGTCAGGAAGACCTGCTGGAGAAGGGATAGGCTACCCACTCCAGCATTCTTGGCCTTTCTTTGTGGCTCACCTGGTAAAGAATTCACCTGCAATGTGGGAGATCTGGGTTCAATCCCTGGGTTGGGAAGATCCCCTGGAGAAGGGAAGGCTACCCACTCCAGCATTCTGGCCTGGAGAATTCCAGTCCATGGGGTCACAAAGACTCAGACACAACTAAGTGACCTTCCCTTTCACTTTAAAGATCCCTTAGTTATTAATGTAGTTTTCATCTGTATCTCTATCACAGATCTTGTTGATTTCTTTGGTGAATGAAGAGGTTCAAAATGTAATCATTCGGTAGCAGGTATCAGTGAGAGTATGTTTCAAACCATTCTCCAGAGAAGGTTCATTCCCTACCCATAGAAATTTCTCCTTAACACATGGTTAAATTCACACAGACTCTCCCATCTATTTGTGGAATATCTTGGAGGCCTCTTTGGAAATGGGAAATCACACACTGAAGTTATTAAGATCCACTGACGTCACCCGAGAACTCTACCGGGGACATGGTACCTACTTGAAGCACACTCCTCTCGGTTGTTCGTAATTTCACAAGAGATTCTTCAAGCACTCAGACCTCATGAACCTCACTTACGTTTCATGAAGCCAAGGGAGCAGGTCAGAGGTAAGGTGAGATGAAGATATTGATATAAACTGACATCTTATTTTTTTCACGTTCATGTCCAAGAAACCAGAAGATTCTGGAAAAAAACAATGTTAGCAGGCTGGGTTATAAAAATGGATGAGAGTTGAGAGGTTAAATAAATGGGAAAGATAATTTTTTTAAAAAAAGAGCTACAAAGGGTAGAGGTGATGGTTCCACCTTCAAGGCTTCAAGGGTCAGAGACTGTAAAAGGCCAGTGGGAGAAAAATGGTCTATTAAAAGATTCAGCAAACAGGCCCTGAATATTTGGCAAGTAGTCGGTTAAGTCACAATTTTAATAGTCCAGAAAAGTGTCTGCAGCTGTGTAGAATCACATAAACCACAAAGAGGACATCAGGCAACTCTCTTGTAATTGCCAGGGCTGAATTCCAAGAACTAAGGAAGATACTCAGCAAGCTCTTAGCTAAATGCTCCCTCTTAAGGAGGACACATTTGTTTCAATTCCTCTTTCTGGAACTCAGCTTTATGTTGAATTACCAAATATCACGGTGGTGGAAATTGCTTTTGACTGCATCCTTTCAAGGAATCTGAGAGACAAGGCTGGTACACAGTTTCACCTAGAGGCAGTGGCTTCTCCCTGCCTTCCAGAGAAGGTTCATTTCCCACCAGTAGGAATTTCTCTTTAACACATCATTAAATGAAGCTATAGGTTGAAGAGAAATGAAAGGAAAATTACTGCTTGAAAGTCACCAAGAAGTACAGTCACAGAGAGTCATGACTTCCTACATAAGTAAGAACTAAACAAAAATCTCCATTTATCTGTCCTTCCATCCATCCATTCAATTGTTTATTCAATTTATTGGGTACACATTAATACATTAAGCCATGGATGAGGAGGATTCAAGGATGCCACCAGTGCAGGAGTTCTCAACCCAACTGCAAAACAAGCCCAAAATGACACAAAAATACTGACATTTTATCCATGTCCATACTGAATCCAATATATGAGAATGACTAATAGGAGTTCTGGGAAAAGTGTGTGAAAAGGGGAGAAAATGTAATTGTGAAAATCTTCCTTATGAAAATAAAATGGGGGCTTCTCTGGTGGTCCAGCGGTTAAGAACCCACTTGCCAATGCAAGGAACATAAGTTCGATCCCCAGTCCGGGAAGATCCCACATGCCCTGGAGTAACTCAGCCCATGTGCCACAACTGCTGAGCCTGTGCTCCAGAGCCCTTGAGCCCCAGCTACTGAGACCACAAACCACAACTACGGAAGCCCACACACCCTACAGCCCGTGCTCGACAGCAGGAGAAGCCACCAGGACGAGAAGCCCCGTGCACTGCAGCTAGAGAGTAGCCCCCACTCTCTGCAACTAGAGAAAGCCTGCATGCAGCAACACAGACCCAGCACAGTCACATACCAATAAATCAACAATCTGCTAAAAAGAGAAAATGATAGAGGTGTATGCTGAGGAGGTAAGAAGTTCTTTCTAAACAGAAGCAACATTTATTTTGGTTAGCCATGACTATCTCAATTTCAAGGTGGAAATCTCTTCTCAAAACCTGATGAATTATTTCTAACTCTGTCTCAAGTTTTGGCTTTAATCTTCTTGAAGGAGGTCATCCAATTGTGCAAATAAAGCACCAGATTTGCCATGATTAAAAATCAAAGTTTTCTTTTTTTTTCTCTCCCATCAGGAAGACATGAATTAACTGGATAAGCAAAATCAAGGAGCCTTCAATCAATCAGTTTATATAAAGGGATCATTGTACTTTGGAGGGATGTTTGATCAAATTAGTTCCAAAGTCTCTTTTATTCTCTATAAAATAAAGTCTATCATTTGAACATCAACCAGTTTTATGCCCATTTACCAAGGATAGTTATAACTGTGTCTTGTCATTACAGACTGTTTTAAGTTTGTATATAATTAGATTAAGCATTAATGACCTTCTTCTGAGTGATTTTCAGTTTCCATGGTCAATTGTCAAGCATTAGATACTGAATGATTAGTCTAATCTTTTACTCATAAGTAATTCATTTCAGAAGTCTGGTGTTTGAGCCATAGGATTAGAAATGCAGACATCCTTTGTGAGGAATACATTGATTTCCTGAAAACAATCTGATGAGCCAGTATCAAAGGCGTGGACGAAGTCCACTAATCAAATGGAAGCAAAATCTTCACAGAGAATGAAATCCTTGAAAAATTTTCATAAACCTTTTAAATTTAGAGTAGTTTTGAGTTTTTTTGTTTTGGGTTTTTTTCTTTTTATGTTTTGGGTGTAACACAGGGCATGTGGGATCTTAGTTCCCTGACCAGGGATTGAACCTGCACCTCTAGCATTGGAAGCACAGTCTTAACCATTAGACTGCCAGGGAAGCCCCCCTAGAATAATTTTGATTGGCAGAAAAGTTGCAGAGATACCGGTCACCTTCTTTCCCCATGGCTGACATCTTTAATAGTGTGGCACATTTGTCAAAACTAAGACACTGACATTAGTACATTATTAACTAGCCTCTAGATCATCTTGGATTTGGCCAATTTTTATACTAAAGTCTTCATTCTGTGCCGAGTCCCTAACTAGGTTATCACATTGCATTTAGTCATCATTTCTCCCATCTCTTTAGGTCTGTGACAGTTTCTCAACCTTTCCTTTTCTCCCATGACCTTTTTCTCAACCTTTCCTTTTTTCCCATGACCTTAACAGTTTTGAGAAGTACTAAAAGGCTGTCCTCTAGAATGGCCCCCAATCTTTGTTGTTTTTCAGTTGCTATATTGTGTCTGACTCTTTGGGACCCCATGGACTGCAGGACCCCAGGCTCCTCTGTCCTTTACTGTCTCCGGGAATTTGGTCAGACTCATGTCCATTGAGTCAGTGATGCCATCCAACTAGATCATCCTCTGTCACCTCCTTCTCCTCCCGCCTTCAAATCTTTCCCAGCATTGGGGTCTTCTCCAATGGGTCTGTTCTTCCCAGCAGATGGCCAAAGTACTGGAGCTTCAGCTTCAGCATCAGTCCTTCCAGTGAACATTCAGTGTTGATTTCCTTTAAGATTGACTGGTTTGAGTTCCTTACAATCCAAAAGACTCTCAAGATTCTTCTTCAGAACCACAATTTGAAAGCATCTATTCTTCAGCCCCCAGGGTGGGTTTGTCCCATTTTTCTCCCCTTCATTAGCCAGGTTTACGAGTCTTCAGAGAGGAACTGCCCTTCCCATCATCTCTCAGGGGTATATGATAACCACATGATTCAACACTTGGATAAACTGACATTTGTCAGTTTTCTCCAATTGGAAGTTACTAAGGTTCCCTTTCTAACTATCTTTTGGAAAAGCAAGTCACTATGTCTAACCTACACAAGCTGAGAGGGTGAAATTAAGCTCCATCTCCTGGAAGGGGTAGTATCTACAAAAATTCTTTGAATCCTTGACCTTGAGGGAGAAATCCATTCAATGCATTCAGCTTTCATGGGAATATCTACATTCTGTCCCATCCTATTTTTCATCATCGCAGGCCCGTTACTTCACTTAGATCAAGACTTTCTACAGCACTCGGTCAGCACCTCCTTCGACCATGTCAGGAAATGGACAAGATTGTGTTGCTCCAATGACTGTTTTGCCATCAGCAGTGGATTCTGGCTGCTGAGAGAAGTGTAAGGAACTCAGAGACCATTCCTTGGAGAGACAGCTCGCATTCAAGCACAAATGTGTGCAGCAATTAGGTATGATGGGCTGCAATTTTCCTACTTCCTTTTCAAAGTAAATTGCTTTTTGAGTTGAAATGTTCTCTGGCTTTCTTTCTCTCAAGTTAGACCTTGTAGGAAAATCCCCCTTTTCAAAAAGCCAAATTTGTTTCATTTCATCCTATAACTAATTTAATGCTAATTGTTCAGTGACTACATTAGGCGTCGCCGGATACATTGTGGAACGAAAACTCATCTGTCAACCTGAAAAGTGTAAGTAAGCCTAACAATGTATTCAAAGATTAACCTCTGAAAGGCTGCCTTTGAGGTTTAGGCTGGCTGAAACAGGGATGCAGAAAAGTGCATTCTGGCTTTCAACATAGCAGACGCTTTTAGAAACATGGATTCTCCTTGAAATCCATGAGAATTCTACTAACAGATTAGAATCTCAGACTTTAGAAGTTCTCTAATCTGACTATTGTCAAATCCATGAAATAACCCATATGCTGTGCTGTGCTAAGTCTCTTCAATCAGGTCTGGCTCTTCACCACCCTATGGACAATAGCCCACCAGGCTCCTCTGTCCATGGGGATTCTCCTGGTAAGCATACTGGAGTAGGTTGCCATGCCCTCCTCCAGAGATCTTCCCAACCCAGGGATCGAACCTGCATCTCTAAGTCCCCTGCATTGGCAGGCAGCCTCTTTACCATTAGTACTATCTGGGAAGCCTGAAATAACCCATACACCACACAAATAAGAAATTTCCTCATCTTTTTTTTTTTTTTTTAAATACATCCAAAGACAAGGAATCCAGCATCTCCCAAAGCAGCTTGCACCACTGTTTGAAATTCTAATTCTAAAGAAGGCCATCCTTAGGCTCAGGCTTTCCTGGTGATTCAGAGGTAAAGAATCCACCTGTCAATGCAGGGAGACTCAGGTTTGATCCCTGGGTCAGGAAGATCCCCTGGAGAAGGAAATGACAACCCACTCCAGTACTCTTCCCTGGGAAATCCCACAGACAGAGGAGCCTGACAGGCTATATATAGTCCAAGGGGTCACAAAGAGTCAGACACAAATTAGTGACTGAAAAACAACAAATCCTTAGACTGGGGGTATTTCTTTGTGATTGACAAATTTATATGTCTCCCTAATCTCTGGATTCTCTAATTGTCTGGAGAAGGAAATGGCAACCCACTCCAGTACTCTTGCCTGGAAAATCCCATGGACAGAGCAAGTGCTACTGTCCATGGGGTCGCAAAGAGTCGGGCATGACTGAGCAACTTCACAATCTCTATTTAAAAGGAATGATTAAATTTGTTTTCAAAATATTCCACCCCAATGTATTTTTTTTTCTTTTGTGTAGACTAAAATAACAAAGAACAACCAAAGCAAAGGTTAAAGTCAAAGAAGCAGATCCAACTTGGGGTGAAAATTGGCTCTTTCCTGCTGCTTTCTGAAGACTTAAGCCCATAATACTTAGGCCACTAAGTAATATGGAAACATCACTTAGCTTAGCTTTAGGAGTAACAGAGGCTTTTACAGAGAAGAATTTAGGGAGATGATGATAGAGCTTTGCCTTGAAACCAACTGATGTAGAAGATAGATGGGCTCCAAGTCAGACATTTACAGCTAGCCTCCTGTTTGTATTTCACAGGCCACGAAGAAATGGGCTTCGGGCTGGATACTTAAAAATGTTAGATTTTCTGAGACAAGAGGTAAGTGGGCTCCAGTTAAGACATTTACAATCGGCCTCCTGTTTGCCCTCCGAAATGGAAGTAACAACACAAACAGAGTAAACAGCCAGCATTTGTCTCTTGTGAGCACCTTAAGGTAATACTCATGGCAAGGACAAAGTGGGGTAACACCCTGTTTGAGTAAGGGATTAAGGGATCTCCGTTCCCCCATTTTGGGACAAAGGAGACACTACACAGGCACAGAAAGGCTCCTTGTGGGTCAAAAGTCAAGAGATAACACCGGGCCATAATGAGTCTTGCTCCTCCCAGAAGCCTTCACTTCCAGACCCATGTTGGCTGAGAGGAGTGTGCACACCCAGGGGAGGGTCCCAGGGTAGGTCAGGTGTGGAAAAAGAAAGCAGGTAATTGGCCTGAAGGAAGGCAAAGAACCAGAAGTACTGATCTATATAAATGACCTAATCGCCTCTTGACTGTGCTCCTCCTCACTAGGGGGACGCCCACAGCCTTTTATTCTGGGCGTGCATTTCTGCCTTGCTTCTATCTCCGCTAATGAACCCATTTCTCTGTGTGCTCTCCCACTTGTTGTTGGGCTCTGCCCCTAATAATAAACCTTGTACCTGCATTTACAGTTTCTGCCTCTGTGAGAAATGCATTTTCACTGGGGACAATGATCCAGGGAAAAATAGCTTCTAGCCTCTAGCCCTTGCTGGTCTGGTGGCTAGGATTCCTGGTTCTCATCCAGGCTACCTAGGTTCAATTCCTGGGCAGGGAATTAGGATCTCACTTCACACCACTGCTCACTGCTATCTTGCCGAGATCAGAATGGAGTTCATTTATCATATGAATGGACACTTATCATATGAATGTTCATTTATCATATGAAGGGCAAAAGGACGCTGGGACTTGTACTAGAGTTCCAAGGATACACAAGGGAAGGTAAAAGATGATATGCAGAAGTAGGCTTTGGTTTTTTAATAGTTAGTGGATGTCCAGAATTAATGCTGAGAACAGGTCATGAACAAACTCTCTCTTCCAAGGCTTTCCTTCAACCATCACCGAAACCCTCACTCTCTTATCTCTCGTGGGGAGCCAGCCTTGGTGACAGGATTAAAAGTGGTATTGTGAGGGGCTTCCCCCACAATGGTTAAGACTTCACCTTCCAATGCAGGGGGTGTGTGTTCCATCCCTGGTTGGGGAACGAAGATCCCACATGCCTCCTGGCCAAAAAACCAAAACATGAAACAGAAGCAATATTGTAACTAATTCAATAAAGACTTGTAAAATGGTCACATCAAAAAAAAAAAAAATCCTTCCAAAAATGTGGTCATGTGGCAAACTTAAGCCCCTTCCGGGATCCGCACAATCAGAGGACACCTGCAATCCGCCCAGAGGCATTTTTGTCTGCATCTCTTGTCTGCCCAGATTCTACATACAGACATCCACGCACTGTGCACACAAATACATATACTCACACATGCCACGGTCCTCATAGACCTCCTCTACCCTATTCCACTTTTCTGTGGGATTCCTAACCACTGGCCACTGTGGATTCAGCCATATATTTATACAGCTTAACCTTTCTGCTGGCTCAGCTGGGCCAGTCAATCTGTTTTTCTGGGCTGAGAAGCTGGTATCTCTCTCTGGTGCCATGGCTTTGTCATGTTAAGCTCCAGAACTCCTGGCAGTATGTGAGGAGAGTCAGCAGAAAGCCAGGAGAGACCCATTGACCACAGGAAGGAAGAGTGAACTGAAGTGTTACTGTTGCTGTGTGGTCTCTACGTCCTGTCTGACTCTTCTGTGACCCCATGGACTGTAGCCCTCCAGGCTCCTCTGTCCGTGCAATTCTCCAGGCAAGAATACTGGTGTGGGTTTCCATTTCCTCCTCCAGGGGATCTTCCTGAGCCAGGGATTGAACTCACATCTCCTGCATTGACAGGCGGACTCTGCCACACGTTAAACAGATAGCTAGTGGGAAGCTGCTGCCTGGCACAGGGAGCTCAGCTCAGGGCTGTGATGACCTAGAGGGAGGGATGTGGGGGCTGTCTCTT
>SJXQ01005552.1:53095-131718 GCA_006408695.1 Aepyceros melampus | reverse complement strand
TGGGGTGGGAGCTTGGGGTGGGAGGGAAGTCCAGGAGGGAGAGGACGTATGTAGGCACAAGGCTGTTTCCGGCTTCCCAGTTGGCACTAGCGGTAAAGCACCCGCCTGCCAATACAGGAGACATAAGAGATGCGGGTTCAATCCCTGGGTCAGGAAGATCCCCTGGAGGAGGGCACGGCAGCCCACTCCAGTATTCTTGCCGGGAGAGTCCCATGGACAGAGGAACCTGGTGGACTATGGCCCACAGGGATGCAAAGAGTTGGACACGACCAAAGCGATTTAGCATGCACACGTGGCTGATTCACTTCACTGTACAACAGAAACTAACACATCTTTATACAGCAGTCATACTCAAATTTTAAGAAATGAACCTTTATCAAGTCAGAGGTGAGATGCCACCTAGAGCAACTAGCGAAGACTTCAGAGCCTACAGGTTTGGATCTCGGTTCTGCCACTTTCTGGGTGTGCACCCCTCCCCTTTGTGTGCCCTCTCAGAGACTCCCAGAGTATGACATGGTATTCTCGCAACATCTTCTTGTGGGAATGAGAAACCATGGCAATAAACTACCTGGAAGCCTGCCTGCAAATAGTGGATGCTAAAGTAGGGGTTGCTATGATTATGCTTTTGAAAAGATCCCCTGGAGGAGGAAATGGCAACCCACTCCAGTATTCCTGCCTGGGAAGTTCCATGGACAGAGGACCCTGGCGGGCTCTAGTCCACGGGGTTGCAAAGAGTTGGACACAACTGATGGCTGAGCACACACACACATGATTATGCCTACCCTAGAAGACTCTTTCCAAACAGCTGCTTAACACTCTGGGTACATGAGAAATTGGTCATTGGTTATTAGTACAAATTTGCTTTCTAGCTCCACCTCTCCCCCAAAAGCTTTAGTCTTCCTCATCCTTGGTTTATTGTGCTATTACAGAACCGAAAAGAAGAGGAATTCTCGTGTCCTACCTCATCACCCCTCCTTAATGTCTAGGCCTCCAGGAAAGCATTAATATTCAAGATGGATATGACAGAAAGCAAGGCACTAGGTTCTAGATTTTTTTTGAGCAAATACATATTTTTTAATCTTTTCTTGGCCACACTGCACAGCAGGTGGAATGTGAGTTCCCAGACCAAGGATTGAACACATGTCCCCTGCACTGGAAGCACAGAGTCTGAACCACATCGGACCACTAGGATATTCCCCTGAGTGTATTTTTAAACTCTGAACCTGCTCTCCAGCACTGAATTTACACAAACACCCCCAGAGCAACCAAATAAAGGATACTTAAAATGCAGTTTCTCGCTGCCTTTGTTTTTGAAACATAATTATAATGTTGTCATTGGTGCTGATTTGCGGAGGGCCAACAGTGTGCGTGATGCCACGGAGTTCTTACAAAGACAGCCTTTTGTCAGCATAAACAGAGGGGAGAGATGCCTTGAATATTATTTTTGTTCTTTGAAATCCAACCTTCCAATTTGGAGTGTTTAGACTTTCTTCTCATTCTCCCCTGCCAGACTTCACCCCATAAAGAAGCCAAGAGGGAGGGGCAAGATGAACAAGGGGTCCCCAACACCTCAATTAAGAGCAACTCTTATACAGCCTAAGCAGCACCCCTAGATATAGAACTGAGCCTACACAGAACAAGGTGAGAGCCCGCTTCTAAAAGACTTCCTGCAGGTAAATATGAGAAGATTACATTGACACTCCTTAGGAGGGTGGTAACAATGTCAATGTGATAAGAAATTTAGAGATGGCTGTTTAATATGACAGCAGAACACCGGAACAGGCAGAGATTTTTCTATCCAAAAAGATACCAAATTAAGGCCAGCAGCACATTTCCAGAAAGTTATTCTTCTTGTGTCAGAAGCTCACCCATGGATACACATCAACTTTTTAAACAACAGACATCTCAAGCCCATCCAGACCTACGGAATCAGAAGTCCCTAGAGTTGGATTTCAGACACACGAATTTTTATAGAGCTCTATGACACGGACTTCCCTTGTGGTCCAGAGGTTAGAATCATCCTTGCAAAGCAGGAGACACAGGTTTGACCCCCAGTCAGAGAACAGAGATCCAATATGCCATGGCACAACTAGGTCCACACACTGCAAATACTGAGCCCATATGCAGAGTCTGTGGCTCCGCACTCCAGTACTCCTGCCTGGAAAATCCCATGGACGGAGGAGCCTGGTGGGCTGCAGTCCATGGGGTCGCTAGGAGTTGGACGTGACTGGGCAACTTCACTTGCACTTTTCACTTGCATGCACTGGAGAAAGAAATGGCAACCTACTCCAGCGTTCTTGCCTGGAGAGTCCCAGGGACGGCAGAGCCTGATGGGCTACCGTCTATGGGGTCGCACAGAGTCGGACACGACTGAAGCGACTAGCAGCAGCAGCAGCAGAGAGTCTGTGCACTGCAAAAGATCCTGCATGCTGCAACTAAGACCTAAGGCAGTCAAATAAACAAATATATTTTTTAGAGCCCTGTGAAAGGCCCCGATGTTGGGAAAGACTGAGGGCAGGAGGAGAAGGGGCAACAGTGGATGGGATGGTTGGATGGTGTCATCGGCTCAATGGATGTGAGTTTGAGCAAACTCTGGGAGATAGTGAAGGACAGGGAAGCCTGGCGTGCTGCAGTCCACGGGGTCTCAAGGAGTCAGACACAACTGAGCAACTGAACAACAATGACATTCTCCTCTCATCTCTGATCACATTAAACTTGAGGTGGTTTTTAAATTTTTTTTCTGTGAAAACCTTGATAAATTGAAAATGATGAAGGGTCCTATTTGATAGCCAAAGGAAAACTTGGGGTTAAAACAAGGTAAATAAGTGTTTTGGATACATTGTGTGCCATGTGAAGTCTTAATCATTGCCTGCTGATCATTATTGGATGTGCACTAACACATTCTGAGTCTTGGTGTTCTCATCTGTAAAACAGAGATAGTCGGGGCTTTAGTAAGACTTAAATGAGACGATTGTGTAAAGCGTCTCACTCAGAGAAGTTGCACAGCTTGCCCAATTAGCAAAGTTAGTCCCAGGGAAAGCTGAAAATTATAGCCAGGTGAATCTGATGCCAAATCAGCTTTATTCCACACTTTATTTTTTAGACATTTGGACAAATTCCCAAATATTGAAAATAAAAGAAAGCAAAGTCAGTCACCACAGCAGAGACGGCTGACTTCTACTCTTCCTCCTTAGTAACAGAGCCAATATTAGCAGGACTTCCCAGCCACAGGTTTGGATCACAGGTCATCTTAAGGAAGGTAATCATGCTTTGCAACAGTAGGGCAGAAGAAAAGTCAGGGCCATGATGAGAACGGAACCCCGCAACAGTTAGGGCTGCTTACCATGTGAAATAGAATAAAACAGCGATTTTTAGCTTTTATTATCCACAGCCTCATCTTAATCAATACAGTAACCAAGAGATAATCTTCAATCCGACTGTAAAGACGACAGTTGATAAATCACTAAGCAAATGGCCCAAGTAATAGAAAAACTTCTCAGAAAGCGTTCTTGAGGCCAGAGGAAGAAAGATGACTAGTTGCCAACAAAGTGACTAGAAAAAACAAACAGGTAATCCCTGGACTTCAGCACTGGAGAGAACTAAGATTCAAATCCAGCTTTAGCTTAGCAGTTGTGTGATGTTCAGCAAAGTATTTTTGTCTTTCTGAGCCTCACTTTTCTTTTTCGTTGCTTTGCTTGTTTTATTTTGCTTTGTTTTGGCTGAAATAAACTAGGATAATACCCATGAAACAGAGATGAGCTGAGAGAAGAAAGGCAAATAAACCAGCACAATGATGCTAAATAAAATCTAGGCTCCTGCTTGTTTTAGTGGCATAATAAATTCTATTATTGTTCCCAATTAGTTACTTCCCATCTTCCAAGAGGATTTCAGGCAAGAAAACATGATCTTATTTAAATGCCAGACTGGTTACCATATGGAGAATGGATTTTAAGATCCATCCAAGTAAGAGATGATGGTGGATGGACTCAAATTGAAGTAGAGAGGATAGGATTGGGTAGGTCTGGAGTGTGTTTTAAATGGAGAGCCTGCAGAATTTATTGACTAATTGGATCAGAGAAATTAAACAATCAGTGAAAAGTACTAGATAACAAGCCTAAACAACTGGTAGATGTTGATTCCATTAACTGGGAAAATATATGGGAATTAGATAGAAATTTAAGAGCCTAGTTTCAGACATGGTAATGGAGATGCCTATAAGAGATTCTGGCTCAGCACTAGAGAATCCACCTACAATGCAGGAGACCTGGGTTTGATCCCTGAATCAGGAAGACCCCTTGCAGAAGGAAATGGCAACCCACTCCAGTATTCTTGCCTCGGAAATGCCATGGACAGAAGAGACTGGAGGGCTACAGTCCATGGGGTCACAAGAGTGAGACACAACTTAGCGACTAAACCACCACCACCAAAAGATATTCAAGTTCAGTTCAGTTCCATTCAGTCGCTCAGTCGTGTCTGACTCTTTGAGACCCCATGAATCGCAGCACGCCAGGCCTCCCTGTCCATCACCAACTCCCAGAGTTCACTCAGACTCACATCCATCGAGTCCGTGACGTCATCCAGCCATCTCATCCTCGGTCGTCCCCTTCTCCTCCTGCCCCCAATCCCTCCCAGCATCAGGGTCTTTTCCAATGAGTCAACTCTTCGCATGAGGTGGCCAAAGTACTGGAGCTTCAGCTTTAGCATCAGTCCTTCCAAAGAAATCCCAGGGCTTATCTCCTTCAGAATGGACTGGTTGGATCTCCTTGCAGTCCAAGGGACTCTCCAATTCTCTCAAGAGTCTTCTCCAACACCACAGTTCAAAAGCATCAATTCTTCACACTCATCTTTCTTCACAGTCCAATTCTCACATCCATATATGACCACTGGAAAAACATAGCCTTGACTGGTGGACCTTTGTTGGCAAAGTAATGTCTCTGCTTTAGAATATGTTATCTAGGTTGGTCATAACTTTCCTTCCAAGGAGTTAGCATCTTTTAATTCCATGGCTGCAATCACCATCTGCAGTGATTTTGGAGCCCCCCAAAAAATAAAGTCTGACACTGTTTCTACTTTTTTCCCATCTAAAGGCAGAGGAACCAGAGATCAAACTACCAACACCTGCGGGATCATCCAAAAAGCAAGAGAGTTCCAGAAAAACATCTATTTCTGCTCTATCGACTATGCCAAAGCCTTTGACTGTGTGGATCACAATAAACTGTGGAAAATTCTGAAAGAGATGGGAATACTAGACCAACTGACCTGCCTCTTGAGAAACCTGTACCCAGGTCAGGAAGCAACAGTTAAAACTGGACATGGAACAACAGACTGGTTCCAAATAGGAAAAGGAGTACGTCAAGGCTGTATATTGTCACCCTGCTTATTTAACTTCTATGCAGAGTACATCATGAGAAACGTTGGGCTGGAGGAAGCACGAGCTGGAATCAAGATTGCCGGGAGAAATATCAATAACCTCAGATATGCAGATGACACCACCCTTATGGCAGAAAGTGAAGAGGAACTAAATAGCCTCTTGATGCAAGTGAGAGAGGAGAGTGAAAAAGTTGGCTTAAAGCTCAACATTCAGAAAACTAAGATAGTCAAGTGAAGATGTCAAATTGGCAGAGACATGTGTCAGTTCAGTTCAGTTCAGTCGCTCAGTCATGTCCGACTCTTTGTGACCCCATGAATCGCAGCACCCCAGGCCTCCCTGTCCATCACCAACTCCCAGAGTTCACTTAGACTCACGTCCATTGAGTCCGTGATGCCATCCAGCCATCTCATCCTCGGTCGTCCCCTTCTCCTCCTGCCCCCAATCCCTCCCAGCATCAGGGTCTTTTCCAATGAGTCAACTCTTCGCATGAGGTGGCCAAAGTACTGGANCATGGCATCTGGTCCATCACTTCATGGCAAATAGATGAGGAAACAGTGGAAACTGGCTGACTTTATTTTTCTGGGCTCCAAAATCACTGCAGATGGTGACTGCAGCCATGAAATTAAAAGATGCTTACTCCTTGGAAGGAAAGTTATGACCAACCTAGACAGCATATTAAAAAGCAGAGATATTACTTTGTCAACAAAGGTCCGTCTAGTCAAGGCTATTGTTTTTCCAGTGGTCATGTATGGATGTGAGAGTTGGACCATAAAGAAAGCTGAGCACCAAAGAATTGATGCTTTTGAACTGTGGTGTTGGAGAAGACTCTTGAGAGTTCCTTGGACTGCAAGGAGATCCAACCAGTCCATCCTAAAGGAGATCAGTCCTGGGTGTTCATTGGAGGGACTAATGTTGAAGCTGAAGTTCCAATATTTTGGCCACCTGATGCAGAGACCTGACTCATTTGAAAAGACCCTGATGCTGGGAAAGATCGAGGGCAGGAGGAGAAGCGGATGACAGAGGATGAGATGATCGGATGGCATCACCAACACAATGGACATGGGTTTGGGTGGACTCCGGCAGTTGGTGATGGACAGGGAGGCCTGGCATGCTGCGATTCATGGGGTCGCAAAGAGTCGGACACGACTGAGCAACTGAACTGAACTGAACTGAACAAAAAAGACAAATTCACAGAGATCTCTTTCTATATTTCACATGAATTCACTGAGGAAGGACTTCCTGAAGGATCCCAGCAATGGTATGGACTGCTGACAGAATAAACTGGCAGACCTAACTCATCCTGAAGTGGGCATGCTAGGCACAAGCTGCCATTTACAACAAACTCAACTAGGACACGGTATCTTACTGGCCATATCTCAATATGTGCAGTCCCTAAACCAGCAAAATCAATAAGATTCAGATGCATCAGTAAAAAGAACAGCCCCTTCCTGGAACCTTCCAATCTTCTGTTTCAAAAGTCAAGCTCATATAAAAGAACGCTCATCATGGAAGAAAGATATCTATGCCACACTGAGGTCAAGTCAATATTTGGGCTATGAAATCTAAAAAAGTAATACAAATGAAATTATATGCAAAACAGAAACAAATTGACAGATATAGAAAACAAACATGGTTACCAAAGGGGGTATCGGGGGATAAATTAGGATTTTGGGATTAACAGATATACTACATATAAAAGAGGGAGCCAGCAAGGACCCACTGTAAGACATAGGAACTATACTCAATATTTTTTAATAATCTATAGGGGAAAAGAATCAGAATATGTATATAATATACGTGTGTGCATAAATGAATCATTTTGCCACACACTTAAAATCAACACAACATTGAAAATCAACTAGATTCAATTTTTAAAAAAAGTTCAAACAGTGTGGAGATTCCTTAAAAAACTGGAAATAGAACTGCCTTATGACCCAGCAATCCCACTGCTGGGCATACACACAGAGGAAACCAGAATTGAAAGAGACACGTGTACCCCAGTGTTCATCACAGCACTGTTTATAACAGCCAGGACATGGAAGCAACCTAGATGTCCATCAGCAGATGAATGGATAAGAAAGCTGTGGTACATATACACAATGGAGTATTACTCAGCCATTAAAAAGAATACATTTGAATCAGTTCTAATGAGATGGATGAAACTGGAGCCTATTATACAGAGTGAAGTAAGCCAGAAAGAAAACACCAATACAGTATACTAACACATATATATGGAATTTAGAAGGATGGTAATGATAACCCTGTATGCAAGACAGCAAAAGAGACACAGTTGTATGGAACAGACTTTTGGACTGTGGGACAGGGAGAGGGTGGGATGATTTGGGAGAATGGCATTGAAACATGTATACTATCATGTAAGAAATGAATCGCCAGTCTAGGTTTGATACAGGACACAGGATGCTTGGGGCTGGTGCACTGGGATGACCCAGAGAGGTGATATGGGGAGAGAGGTGGGAGGGGGCCTCAGGATGGGGAACTCATGTACACCCATGGCTGATTCATGTGAATGTATGGCAAAACCAATACAGTATTGTTAAGTAAAATTAAAAAAAAAAGATTGAGGAAAAATGTTTCAAAGATTTAAATTTAATAACAAGGCCATGTTTATAAAAATAATCTAAAGGAATGAAATTTTATGTTGAATAAAACCAAATCTTAATTTTCCAATTGTTATGAGTGTTTTAAAATAAACGTGCTATTAAAAAAAAAAGTTCCTATCACTTGTCACAAAAGCTGGGCTCCAGGAATCCCACTGGATCATCAGTAAGGAGTGTCTTCTGCAGACCAAGCACACACAAGCAGACTGGAGTGGAGGATGGGGGCCAGTCCCTCCAGGTTCAACTGAAAATGGTGACTCTGAGCTCTTCTTCTGAACTAGAAGAAAAGCAAGTGGCCAAGACTAAGTGTGAACCTGCTCCCCCTACTCCTCACCCCTCACCTCCCCTGACCCCTCCAAGTTCAAGTTCAAAGAGACCCAACCACTGTCCAAAAACCAGTTTCTGACTTCAGATATAACATCATCATAACATTTCAAATAAAAAATGGCACACATGTTCTATAGAGAATCCCTTAATTGGATTGTTCAACCAGACTAGAAGCAGTATTGGATTCTCATTTCAGCCAAGTTTGTAAATAATTTCAATTTGTCAAGGCTCAGTTATTAGCAAACATAGTCCATGAAATGTCAGTGGTAACTCACATATCTTATTTCAAGTATCGCTAAGGACTTATGTGTAGAATTCTCTTAATTGTTTTTTCACCACTCCCATAATTCTCAACATTTTCAAAGAACCAATATAACACAGAGAACCTTATAAACAAAATTACCAGTCTTCCTTTGGGATATGGAGAATGAGAAGTTCTATAAACTCAGCTCATTTTTCTAAGACTACATGCCAAGTTTGCAAAAGGACCAGAAAACTCAAAATCTGCTAGAATTAAAATGACATTACTGGGATATGGCATTATTCATAGTCACCCCACAAGAGAGAGCAACTTTTATGGACAAGCCACTGTGTCAGAAAGATGAAGAAGAAACTGCCCTTGTCTTTTAGGAGCTTATAACCTAGCATAGGGCAAGGTAATCCCTCATCTATTATCAGTTTAATAATAAAACATAACAACATAATATAAACTCAGTCACTTCAGTCATGCCCAACTCTGCAAGTCCATGGACTGTAGCCTGCCAGGCTCCTCTATCAGCAAGAATACTGGAATGGGTTGCCTTGCCTTCTTCCAGGGAATCTTCTTGACTCAGGGATCGAACCCACATCTCCTGCATTGCAGGCAGATTCTTTACTGCTGAGCCACAGGGGAAGCCCCATAACATAAACTATCTAATATAAACTATACTATATAATATATCATACTTATATCTATTTGATATGATACTCAAATATCTAGACCAGGGGTACCCAACCTCTAGCATTTAATGCCTGATGATCTGAGGTGCAGGTTATGTAATAATAATGGAAATAAAGTTCACAATAAATGTAATGTGCTTGAATCATCCTGAAACCATCCTCCTGCTGCTGGTCCATGGAAAAATTGTCTTCCATGAAACCAATCCCTGGTGCTGAAAAGGTTGGGGACTACTGATCTAGACTACCAGAAAGCCTTTGGTTATCCCTTAAAAATGATGCAATATATAGCCGTGAATAAAATTCAACTAACGGAAAAGGTAACTCTGAGGCAAGAGCTAGGAGTTGAAGCAACAAGCCTAAATTCTGCCCCTGATCCCCATGACTAGACTCATCACTTGCTAACAGGGACATCATTTCCTTCTTTAGACTGTCTCTTCCTTTTTCCAACAGGAGGCATGTTTTGAAGTATGAGAACCAAAGATGATTTTTTTTAATATAATTGATCTTAGTATTTTAGGGCAGAGAAGGCAATGGCAACCCACTTCAGTACTCTTGCCTGGGAAATCTCATGGATGGAGGTGCCTGGTAGGCTGCAGTCCATGGGATCCAGAAGAGTTGGACACGACTGAGCGACTTCACTTTAACTTTTCACTTTAGTGCGCTGGAGAAGAAAATGGCAACCCACTCCAGTGTTCTTGTCTGGAGAATCCCAGGGACGGGGGAGCCTGGTGGGCTGCCGTCTATGGGGTCACACAGAGTTGGACATGAGTGATGCGACGCAGCAGCAGCAGCAGCAGCAGCAGCAGCAGTATCTTAGGGAGAATTTCCTAAAGGAAAAGATTCTCTTGCCTGAAAGAAATAAACTGGCAATTTACAAAAGCAGAAATGCAAATGGCTAATAAGCTTATTTTTTAAAACTGCTCAATCACATTAGTAATCAAACAAATGCAAATTAAAACAAATTACCATCTTTCTCCTCTCAAATGGGCAAAGATTTAAAAGCATGATAAAAATCTAGCCCTAGTGAGGGTGAGAGGGAAATGGGATTCTTCTAAAGTAATGAAGAGACTTAAATTGCTCCAACCTTCCTGGATGGGCAATTTATAAATACTTAATCAAAAGCCTTTAAAATGTACAGATCCTTTGACCCAACAATTCTATTGCAATTATTTCTAAGGAATGGAGACAAACATCTCTGTGCAAGGATCTTCATCATTTCATCACTGTTGCTAATCATGAAAAACTAAAAACACTCTGAATGTCTAACATTAAATGAATTACCATAATACAATGGAATAATATTCCACCATCGATAATGATGCTGTTGTAGGACACTTGTATTAATGCAGAAAGATATTCATGTTATATTAATAAATGCACAGAATACTTTTGTAGCATGTCTGGTTTTTGTTTAAACACACACACATATATATGTGGATAAATGATCTGGAAAGATATACACACTCGTACGTTGTTCTCAACCTTTTCATCCACGGACAGTGTTTACTTGCCTATGACAATTCAATGCATGCCTTCCGCCCTTCAACAGTGTCTTGATCTCCTAGGAAACGTCTCTGAGTCTTCGAAATGTAACTTGTTAAAAACAAGATAACAGGCCCAAACTGGAGTTGCTTTTGCTAAGCCTCATGTCACGAAACCAAGATTCAATTATAGTTTTAGCTCTTGCAAAAATAGAGGCTTAAGCTGGTCAGTAAGGAATGCTCTGATCAGCAAGAGTGGGGTCATCTTCCTGAAAGACCCCTGCCATCCCCTAAAGGAAAGTAACTTTGCAATAATCAACCAGCTTTTTTGCCTAGAATGGCTTCCTTGTTCCTGCTTCCTTCTGCCTACTCAAATCTTTCATTTTATACAGCTCCTCAGAAGCTCCTTTCTATCTGCTAGATTGGATACTGACCAATGGGAATCAATTTTTGTTCAAATAAACTCATTTTTAACCCAGCTCAATTTATCTTTTGACAATTTTAGTGTCAAAAGTGAGAATCAAAGGTGATGTCCAACAGCTTCCAAGAGCAACAAAGAAGCAGGGGCCAGTACCTGCTGAGCCTCTAGGACTGCTGATTTCTCTCTGCCTCTGGAAGTAATGGATAAGCCCCCTTCAGATTCTAGCCCCACAGCTTTTGTGTTATGAGCCTTCAGACATTATCTGAGCACTTCTTTTTGCTGGATTCAGAAGCTGGCCAGAGTTGGGCTGGGTCTGACCTTAAAGCCAACTGGACCAGGTCAGACTGAGTGTGAGCTGAGCCAGATTTGACTTAAGCTGGGCTGGGCTGAGTGTGAGGTCTCCAGTAGATAAAATTTTGTTTTAAGGCTAAGCAAGCAGTTTAACCTTCCAAAGATAATCTTGAGTTACACTGGCCACAGTGGAAAACGTAACTTAGATAAGCTTATCCACATAGGAGGTATAGCCTAGAGAAAAAGTGTTCTCAGCCAGTCACTCACCATGAAGTATAGAGGGGAAATTGTTTCTCCTCCTCTAGAGTGTCTGATGACCAGGATGAGACCTGCTGGGACACCCTCACTAGCTTCAAAAGCCATAGATGGCATCTTGGGAAAACTACCAGAAGCCAACAGAGGGTAAGAATCCTTAACAAAGTCAGATCTCCATGGGTGATGCCTGATCAAGAGAGGAAGGAACGTTCTGCATTGTCTCTTCCTTTCCAAATTCAGATTGGCAGACTAAAATACACAGGTAAGAACTAGGTCTTTCAATTGTGGCCTGTGAATTTGCTTTTGGGTATCCATGGATGGCTGATTCTTTCTCTTCTGGAGACATTATTGCTTTCTTGTTCGTCTCACTTTATCTATTTTTGCATCTTTGTTGCTGTGCTGGGCTTTCTCTCGTTGCAGTGGATGGAGGCACTCTTTGTTGTGGTGCACAGGCTTCTCATTGAAGTGGCTTCTCTTGTTGCAGAGCACAGGCTCCAGGTGCATGGGCTTAGCCGTTGCAGCAAACACACTTAGTTGCTCTGCAGCATATAGGATCGTAGTTCCTGGACCAGGGAGGGATCGAACCCATGTACTCTGCATTGGCAAGCAGATTCTTAACCATTGAGCACCCTCATTTGTCTATTTTGTGTCCTGAGAACTTGACTTGGCAACTGTCAGGCTGGGATCCCCCAAAATATGGCCAAACAAAAATGTGGGTTGTACCCCATTTGCAGCTAACTGGGGCCCTATCAGCTGTTGTCAGTTCTCGGGGGAGTTCTCTCTTTCTTTTGGTTATGCTGTGGCATGGCTCTGGATATTGGGATGATAGTATCCTTGGAGCCCTCTTTGGGGATGCCTCTTGCATTCACAGTGTTGCTCAGTATTGACAAAAATACTCACTGTTTGTTCTGGTCAAAATCGGATAAGATATTTGGAAGAAACTGTTTTAAGTAGCTCTATGGACAAGTGTTTACCAGATTGAAAGCTGATACTCAGAGTCAGATAGGAATATTTCTTTAGGCTTCCTTCCCTAAGCCAAAATGAAACAATGTACCCAAAGGGAAAGAAAAGTATTCTGCAGGCTTTGTGGAAGGATTTGGGGAAAACATTCCAAAGATACACAATTCTAAACCTAGAACATAAAAATTTTTTATTTCATCTTAGTCAAAGATCTTCTCCCTGATATAAAATGCAAATAGAAGAAAATACAGTTGTATAGGTGGATCAGCTTCTGATATTATTCAAGAATTGCAGCTCAATTATTTGAGGAATTCAAAACAACTTACAGAAGGAGTTTTACAAGAACAGAAATGTGACCTTAGAAAAATTGAAAGCCCACGGATCCTTCTACTAATCCCCAAACCTCCCCTATTTCTTTCAAAAGGCTTGCACATACTGTAAAAAATCTGGTTAAGGAATAAAAATCCTTCTTGGTAAAACTTGTCTTCTTTCTCTGTGCCTTTTGAAATGCAAGTATCCACTCGGTCTTTTCCGGGAACTAAGGTAATTCTTATCAGAAGGAGGGGAAAAAAGGAAAGCCAATTTTGAAAATTAGGCCTATGAAGAATTTAAAAGTCTCTTTCACAAATGTTAGTAAAAAGCTTTAGCCATCTGAGTAGGTAACCTTAACTTATTCCATCTACCAGAAAAGTAGTTTGGATCTACTGTTCTTTCATAAACCAGTGAGTTTTGCATTATCATACATGTCTCAGGAAAGACGTAAGATCTCCATTTGCAACTGCCTGGATGTCCAAGGATGTAAGTCACAGGCGTGTTATTTTGTTTCTGCCTCCAGAATATATCACCAAAATTAACTTTTAAAGAGCTCTATTTAATAAAAATTTTGTTTTAACTTGCTTAAAAACAAAAATCAGACACAACTGAGCAAATAACACTTTCACATTTTCAAAGACAAGCAAGCATTATAAATAAAAAAAGTGTATTCTCAGAAACACAGAAACTAACCCAAATGTTGCTCAAGTTCACTTGGTGTAGGACTGTGCATGCGTGTTCAGGTGCTCGGTCGTGCCCAACTCTTTGCAACCCCAAGGACAGTATTCCTCCAGGCTCCTCTATCCATGGAATTTTCCAGGCAAGAATACTGGAGTGGGGTGCCTCTCACACCTCCAGGGGAGCTTCCTGACCCAGCGACTGAACCACATCTCCTGTAGCTCCTGCCCTGACAGGTGAATTCTTTACCACTGAGCCACTGGGGAGCTTTTGGTAAATAAAAGCTAGTTTAAGCTTGTTGGTTTAATTAAAACAAGTATATCTGTAGAATTATCAGCATTAAATATAAAAGTTTTATTCTACCTAGCTTTACTAGAATCAAACAAGCTCACAGTTTTTGTGTTATAGAATTTGTCCGCAAAAAAGATAACTTTGTCAGCAAAAAAAGGTGATGGTTAGCTCTTTCATGTCTCATGAAATTTTTATAGGATAATATAAATATAATTGTTAAAAACAAGTAAATAGACAATGGATAAAAGTTTATGATTTAACTTTTCAACAATAATTATGTTTTATGGTATGTCTACTTAAAAATAACTTGAAAGGTATACTGATATAAGTTAAATATTAAATCTTCATTGAATTTCTAGTTCATTTCCAAACAAGCTGAAATTCTGAAGCATTAATTATTGACCATAGGTTTATCCACTTCTGGCTTCCTTTTACAGAGTAACAAAATGGGTCTTTAAGTAAACATATATTGTACTGTATTGAAAATTTCACTATGAGGAAGAATATACAAGTACTATAAATTTTGACGGAGAAGGCAATGGCAACCCACTCCAGTACTCTTGCCTGGAAAAATCCCATGGACGGAGGAGCCTGGTAGGCTGCAGTCCATGGGGTCATGAAGAGTCGGACACAACTGAGCGACTTCACTTTCACTTTTCACTTTCATGCATTGGAGAAGGAAATGGAAATCCACTCCAGTGTTCTTACCTGGAGAATCCCAGAGACGGGGGAGCCTGGTGGGCTGCTGTCTATGGGGTCTCACAGAGTCGGACACGACTGAAGCGACTTAGCAGCAGCAGCAGCAGCAGCAGAAATTATGAAACATGTTTATACATTTGCCAGTGCATAGAATACTAATGGAACAGACAGTCTGTGATTGCTTACTTCTTAGTTTTCACTAGGAATACAGGATTCTAAGGGTTAAGAAGTTTCATCAATGTACATAAGTAAAACCACTTAGAAAAGTAAGGGTGAAAAGGAACAAGTGTGTACCAAAAGCATGTAAAAGGACTGGCTGTTCCAGAATGAGAAAACATACAGGACAAGAACTAAACATATATCAAAAAGTTGTCACCTTGTAGAAAAGGAACGTTGGAAAAATAATTTTATGTATGTTCAAGCTGGCTAAGATCAGAATGAATTTAAGTTGTTTTTTTTTAATGAGTTTTAACACCAAAAGTACATTCAAAGTGTATATTGTCCAGGCAAGACTAGTCATCACCCTCTTTTCTCTCACTCCCAGTCCATTTATCTAATGAGAGGAATTAAAGGCCAAGAGGTGAAGCGAGAAAGCACTGGAACCCTCCCAAACTCACAGTCTGATCTGACTCCTAGGCACTGTCAGAAACCAGAATTTCTCAGGACCACCCAGGGAACTGGCCTGAGCCCTGCTGCCTCCAAGACAATTCTCCTCCTGCCCTGATGACTTTCAAAGGAGGGATGTCTGGGTAAGTCATTCTGACAGCCAGTTCATTCCTTACATCTCACTCCCAGGGAAATAAAAGATAGGTCTGTCACAGCCAGTAATTGTAGCAATACTCAGTGGCACAGAGTTTTCATAGCTCTGCTGTGCTGGGGAAACTCAGGATTCCTCTACTAAGCAAACCTTTGCTGCAGGAGAGAGGGAGGAAGGGATAGTCTTAATGTGGTGACTATTTCTTCCTGCTCTTTCACAATCCTCCCTGGCCCCTCCAGGCTTGCTCTGAAACAGTTCTCAGAGTCGCCCACTGCTATGGGTATCTGAGACCTTACAACATCACCATCTTCACTTTAAAAATGGGAAAAAAGGGGCTCATAAAATATGAAATAATTTTACCCAAGTTTGCAGAGCTAGTTCCCAAGTACATTCATTCCCTTTCTTGGAGTTATTCATTATTATTAGTGGTAGATTAACCATGAACTTCATGGAGTTTAAGCTTCAGAGTCCCTCACTTCCATGGAATTCTTTCAAGAACTGGGAGGGGTCCTAGCTACATGTTTACATTGTCATATGTTTTTGTATAATTTGCAGATGGAAAATATTTTGACTACAATTAAGACCCCTGTTTATTTCTTCTTCAACCTTCTATTAATACGAGTACTTTGCCCGCAAATTGAGTGACACTGGAATTGAGCTGAGAACCTAGGTAAACTGGGTTTATCTGGATTTATCCCTGTTATTTACAGTAACTCTTGTGTATACTTAAGTTGGGCTTCCCTGGTGGCTCAGTAGTAAAGAGTCTGCCTCTTTACAGGAACTGCAGGAGATGCGAGTTCTATCCCTCGGTCAGGAAGATCCCTTGGAGGAGGAAATGGCAACCCAGTCCAGTATTCTTGCCTGGAGAATCCAATGGACAGAGGAGCCTGGGGGGCTGCAGTCCATGGGGTCACAAAGAGTCAGACGTGGCTGAAGCAACTTAGCACACATATATGCAGACTTACGTTGCTGTTAGTCATCTTGGCACAACAAGGGCTTCCAGAAATGTTCCCACATATGCAGATTCCCCACATTATGACATGAAGGCCTCATCATTATGGAGATGTCGCCCACAGCATCCAGCCCTGGATGTCAGGGATGGAGGAGCAACAAGACACGGAGGGGGCAAAGCCAGAATTTGGTCTAGAACATGTCCTTTCAGAACTTACAGCTCTGTTAAAACAAACTCAATGGAAGCTTTCCCCATTTTGACAATAATTCTAAAAATTTACCTGACATGACCCCAAAACAAAGTTAGGACATTGAAAGAAAATTTTCTTTATCAACAGTGAAAAATAAATTTTGATCGGCCATGCCAGGAAGAGGTTGAACTGTCCTTATTCTCTATGGAAGAGGATATAGTAAAATGTCCTGTGAATATGGCAAAGAACAGTCAGCCCCAAAAAGTTATGATTAAAAGGATTATAAAGAAATGCCAGGAAACAATCTCCGACATAAATCACAGCAGGATCCTCTATGATCCACCTCCCAGAATACTGGAAATAAAAGCAAAAATAAACAAATGGGATCTAATTAAAATTAAAAGCTTCTGCACAACAAAGGAAACTATAAGCAAGGTGAAAAGACAGCCTTCTGAATGGGAGAAAATAATAACAAATGAAGCAACTGACAAACAACTAATCTCAAAAATATACAAGCAGCTTATGCAGCTCAACTCCAGAAAAATAAATGACCCAATCAAAAAATGGGCCAAAGAACTAAATAGACATTTCTCCAAAGAAGACATACGAATGGCTAACAAACACATGAAAAGATGCTCAACATCACTCATTATCAGAGAAATGCAAATCAAAACCACAATGAGGTACCATTTCACACCAGTCAGAATGGCTGCGATCCAAAAGTCAACAAGCAATAAATGCTGGAGAGGGTGTGGAGAAAAGGGAACCCTCTTACACTGTTGGTGGGAATGCAAATTAGTACAGCCACTATGGAGAACAGTGTGGAGATTCCTTAAAAAATTGCAAATAGAACTGCCTTATGATCCAGCGATCCCACTGCTGGGCATACACACCAAGGAAACCAGAATTGAAAGAGACACGTGTACCCCAATGTTCATTGCGGCACTGTTTATAATAGCCAGGACATGGAAGCAACCTAGATGTCCATCAGCAGATGAATGGATAAGAAAGCTGTGGTACATATACACAATGGAGTATTACTCAGCTATTAAAAAGAATACATTTGAATCAGTTCTAATGAGGTGGATGACGCTGGAGCCGATTATACAGAGTGAAGTAAGCCAGAAAGAAAAACACCAATACAGTATACTTACACATATATATGGAATTTAGAATGATGGTAATGATAAACCTGTACGCAAGACAGCAAAAGAGACACAGATGTATAGAACGGCCTTTTGGACTCTGTGGGAGAGGGAGAGGGTGGGATGGGTTGGCAGAGTGGCAGTGTAACATGTATGATATCATAAGTGAAACGAGTCGCCAGTCTAGGTTTGATGCAGGATGCAGGATGCTTGGGACTGAGGCACGGGGATAATCCAGAGAGAAGGTGTGGGGCGGGAGGGGGGAGGTAGGGGTCGGGATTGGAAGTTCATGTACACTCGTGGCTGATGCATGTCAATGTATAGCAAAATGAATACAGTATTGTAAAGCAAAACAAACTAAAAAATAAAAATCAATTAAAAAAAAAAAAAAAAGAAATGCCAGGAAGTCAATTTAAAAATACATTATTTTTCTGGATTTCATGAGGCCTGCATTATTTGTCAGCTTTCTAAAAAGTCACTACTTTGTAAAGGTTTCTTATTCTAAATAAATATTCTCATTCGTGTTTAATTTTGTATTTGTAATTTTGTACTCTTCCTTGTGGCTCAGTGATAATAAAAGCATGCCCACCATGCAGGAGACACGGCAGGAGCCACAGCTTCAATTCCTAGGTCTGTAAGATCCTCTGGAGAAGGAAATGGAAACCCACTCCAGTATTCTTGCCTGGGCAATCCCAGGGACAGCCCATCAGGTTGCAAAAGAGTCAGACACAACTTAGTGACTAAACAATAAACAACAACTCTTTTTAAATGAGGAACCCCAAAGTTATATAAGCTTCAAGCCCCACAAACTCTGGGTTCTCTCCTGATTATCATAGTTGTTGCTGTTGCTCAGCAGCTAAGTCATGCCCGACTCTTGGAGACCCCATGGACTGCAGCGTGCCAGGCTCCTCTGTCCACTATCTCCTGGAGTTTGTGTCAAACTCCATAGCTTAGCCTCGCCTCCCTTCAATATGCTCAGAACACTTGCATTAGCTTAGAAAGTGAAATCACTCAGTCGTGTCCGACTCTTTGCGACCCCATGGGCTGTAGCCTACCAGACTCCTCTGTCCATGGGATTTTCCAGGCAATAGTCCTGGAGTGGATTGCCATTCCCTTCTCCAGGGGATCTTCCCCACCCAGGGATCAACCCAGGTCTCTGGCATTGCAGACAAACGCTTTACCATCTGAGCCACCAGGGAAGTTGGGCAAAATCATAGAAAGTTTATTTTATAATAAAGTGTTTAACAGCTCATCTAAATTATTGAATATTTTATTGAAAGTGTAAACAGCATGGTTATGTGAGCTCAGAATGGTTGTCAGTATACCTGGTGTTTACCTCCTTAATGATGACGTGGCTGACAAGGAGACTAGGAGCTGAGGTTCAGGCGTGCTGTCCAGCATCAAGAGAGAGTATCATATCACACATCACTAGGCAGGAAAAGATCCAGATTCAAAGTGGGGTTTCTACTAAATGCATATTGCTTTCACACCATCATAACACTGAAAAATCACTAATCGAATCGCTGTAAGTCAGGGGCCATTTGTCATATGTGCCAAAATTGTGCTAGTAGGTTTACAAACAATATCACCTTTCATTTTCACAGCAGATAGAGAGCATTTTCTGCATCACATTGAAGGGAGAACCGAAGTTTAAGGAAGCTAGATAACTTGCCTAGGAACACACAGCTTATGAGTAGTAGAACTAGAATGGAAATTCAACTCTCTCTGGAGTTAAACCCAACATCTGACCTCGCTGGCAGATCAAAATTAAGCTCTACAATCTAACCATCATGCAGAAAAAGAACAGGATAAAAATCACAGAGGACCACAGTTCTTTGTAAAACCTTTCTATTTTATCTTCTCCTGTGAGCTCCTACCCACAGGAAGCAGTGGGAGAAGATGGATGAATATTCATCAAACATCTACAGATCATTCTCAACTTAAATGGGGTTACGTCCTGGAATTCTAAGTTGAAAACATCAGAAGTGCAAAATGCATTAAATACACCTAACCTACCAAACATCATAGCTTAGCCTAGCCTATCTTCAACAAGCTCAGAACACTTATATTAGCCTATAGTTGCACGAAATCATCAAAAGCCAATTTTATAATAAACTGTAAACCCTAGGGGGGCTCCCCAGGTGGCACTTGTGGTAAAGAGCTTACTGCCAATGCAGGAGACCTACAAGACGCGAGCTCAACCCCTGGGTTGGGAAGATTCCCTGGAGGAAGGCATGGCAACCCACTCCAGTATTCTTGCCTGGAGTGTCCCATGGATGAGGGGCCTGGTGGACTACAGTCCATAGGGTCGCAAACAGCTGGACACGAATGAAGTTACTTAGCATGCATACGCATAAATCATAGGGCAGCCTGGCCATCTTCATTTTTGGCACAGCTAGATCTTGGCGAGCATACCTTTGCTTCCTGAATGATTTTGGACCCCAAATGTTTCCCACAGTGTGTTCTATTTTTAATCAACTCTAATTGGTCTTCTTCTCCCATTTGTGAATTATAATACACTTTGCCTCCAGGCATGTGTCACTCACAGAGTTCAACAGTTCCTCCAGCCTCAGGAAGACACCAAAGCAAGTTGCATTGATTACTGCCACCTGGTTCTCAGGGCGCAGAAGCACGCTGCCAGTGGGAGTGAGCAGGAGTGGGTCTGGAGAGAAAATGCCTGTCCTGAGATTCACTAGCCAGAGTTTTCCATAAGCAAATCCAAGAATTAACAAGGAGAGCATCACTACCCTTCTCAGAGAAAGTATTATTTGGACCAAATTACACCGTGTTATCTGGTATTGTGCCATCATCACTTTCAGCCTCAATTAGTAAAATGAATCAAGGGGTGATTGAATAGAGCAAGGCTATAATCTTGACATTGTTGACATTTTTAGACTGGGAAACTCTTTGGATGGGGGCCGGATGCTGTGTGTTGTAGGACTAACAGCATGAAGACGCAAAGCATTATAGGATGTTTGACCAGTAAAATCTTCCACAACTGTGACCATCAAAGTTGTCTCCAGACATTGCCAAATGTCCCTTCTGGGGCAAAATTATTCCTAGTTGACAATCACTGGAGTCAACCAAAAAGACAGTTATTATCCCAGATGAAATGGAGGTTTCCTAGTGCTGATAAGGCTCAAGACAGGACCAGAGGCCATCTGCATTGAGTCAGTGTTTCATCTCCATCACCCCTGACATACCATGCATGAAAACTGCTCTAGCCAGGGGTGGCTCGGAATGCATCCAGGCATGTTTTTGTCCTGAGTAATGGGAAATTAGCTTTCCTGAAAACATCTCTCTGAACCAAATCTCACAAAGGCCAAGTACATGTAACATAAGCACCAAATTCACTGCAGAGTGAACTATCCCATTCTCTCTGCAGATTCCAGCAACTGACAAACACAGCAATGTCCCAGGGAAGTCATCCATACATCGGGTCAAAGACATATTTATTGGTACATTATTATCATTTAAATCTGGTTCCTGTGCCATTCCCAGAATTAAATAACAGCACGGGGAGCAAGACATTTAGAAGCAAAGAACAAAGGGATTCCCAAATGAGAACTGAAGAGACAGAGGGCTGAGTTGGCAGGCCACTCTGTAAATACTAGCGTTAACTTCAGATACTCCGAGTGACTCATAGTCACACCAAATAAAACTGTATATACACAACTAACTCACTTCAACAGACCTCCTTGAATGGGGTCTGAGGACTGACTCTCTACCAAGAAGAGATAGAAAGAGCCGTAAAAAGAGCAAAGATGGGGTTGGTCCAGAAGAGAATAAGACGTACTAGTTTGTTCAATCGCACTTGAGCTATAAAACGTAAGAGATAAATTCCTCACATGGAAGCATTTGTATCCAAAAGCTGAAAGGTTGTGGAAAGCTATAGGGCCTCTCCCCCCTGCTTCCCTCCTCTTCTTGCGTCTCCTCCTCTTTCAACTTGTCTTCTTCCTCCTCTGATATTAAGATAATAAATGTCATCATCATCATTGTTACTTATATATGGATATACATTTGTTTCATGATACAAGCAAAAAAGACCTGATAGTCTCAACTTTTGGGGAATATACTCAGAATGTAGAATTAATTGAGTGAAGGAGGTGGTCCCACTGAGGTGAATGCCTTCAGATAATTTTCCTCACTTGTTTATGGAGGAAATGGGTAGACATAGAATTCTAGCCATCCTCTTGTTGGCCAGGATAGTTAATTCCAATTGTGTTGTGTTCAACCGCTAAGTCGTATTTGACTCTGTGACCCCGTGGACTGCAGCATGCTAGACTTCCCTGTCCTTCACTATCTCCTGGAGTTTGCTCAAAATCATGTCCATTAAGTGGATGATGCCATCCAACCATCTTATCCTCTGCCACCCTCTTCTCCCTTTGCCTTTCAATTTTTCCCAGCATCAAGTTCATTTCCAGTGAGTTGGCTCTTTGCAAAAGGTGAAGTCAATAAGAGATGCCAAATCCTGACGTCTAGGGGTGAATGGTGGAGAAGGCAATGGCACTCCACTCCAGTACTCTTGTCTGGAAAATCCCATGGATGGAGGAGCCTGGTAGGCTGCAGTCCATGGAGTTGCAAAGTCAGACACGACTGAGCGACTTCACTTTCACTTCTCACTTTCATGTATTGGAGAAGAAAATAGCAACCCACTCCAGTGTTCTTGCCTGGAGAATCCCAGGGACGGGGGAGCCTGGTAGGCTACCGTCTATGGGGTCACACAGAGTTGGACACAACTGAAGCAACTTAGCAGCAGCAGCAGCAGGGGTGAATGGATGCCAAGATTAGGATGAACTATCTATCACCATAGCTGAATAAAGAATCGTGAGTAGTAACCCTAGGTAAGCCTAGAATACAGCTGAAATGCAGAGGAAGCTCCCATCTCTACTCCTGATGGTGATCAGCATGTGCAGAGGTGACAGAACCCTGAAAGCAGGCCAGTAGGTTTGGGCAACCCAGTATAGGGTCTGATATCTGGAAGGTATCACAGGTAGAATTTTCTAGGCCCCTCCTATTAATGTGTCAATGTCCGGGGATAAACTGCCTAACTCCTCGTTAGCAGGGAAACAGCAACTGAATAAGAAAATGGTGATCTCTAGATAAGAGGACCATGTGCTGTGATACTTCAGATCAGCTTCTCCTGAGGAGAGGAAATAGGTGTAGGGTAGCTCCCCTCTCCCTGGTGGCTCAGGTGGTAAAGAATCCACCTGCAGTGCAGGAGCCACAGGAGGGCAGGTTCAATCCCTGGGTCAGGAGGATCCCCTGTAGGAGGGCATGGCAACCCACTCCAGTATTCTTGCCTGGGAAATCCCATGGACAGAGGAGCCTGATGGGCTACAGTCCATAGCATTGCAAAGAGTCAGACATGACTGAAGCAAGTTAGCACACAGAGCTGTGCTAAGCTACTCGAGAAAGGAGTGTCTACCATCTACAAGAGGCTCTTTCTTCCAGGAGTATCAGGAGAACTGAAGCATTGCATTCTGATTGGAGATCATCATGGCTACATTTCAGATATGGTGTGCTCATAATTTTAGGAACCCTAGCCAATAAATTTAATTCCTCAAGCTTCCACCTGGTACTCAATCTAATAGATGTATGACCTTAAGAAAACTATAACTCATAAATATCTTCTCTTTTAATATTCCTTTCCCACAAGAAGAGAATCATGGAATAATACAATTTCACCCTAAAGGCTACCTAATTCAGTATTTTCTTGGAAGGTCACAAATCTTCTGCTGAAAGTATATGACCTGGATTTAGGCATCACAAGAGACAGAGCATTGAATTTCACTGAGTCACTCAGAGAAAAATGTTTATTTCCAGTAAAATGCTTATTCTTCTTTGGAGAAATGTCTGTTAAAGTCTTAGTTATTAGTATATTTCCCATTCTTCTCCAATAGTTGCTAATACTTTTAGAAAGCAGTGGCTTCCCTGTTGTGTCAATTGATAAAGAATCTGCCTGCAATGCAAGAGACCCAGGTTCGATCCCTGGGTCAACAAGATCCCCTGAAGAAGTGAATGGTGACCCACTTCAGTATTCTTGCCTGAAGAATTCCATGGACAGAGAAGCCTGGCAGGCTACAATCCATGGGATCACAAAGAGTCTGACACAACTGAGCAACGAACACTTATGTGTTAGAAAGCAGAGAGAAGGCCTCAGCTCAGAGACTCCACAGGCAAGAGTCTAGCTGGATTTTAACAGCACCACATTGCTTATATTAAATATATGTTTACATATGGTAGTTACACATCTACATGTATAAAATATATAGTAGGAAGAGCTATATCACAGGGAGTCTAAACACAGCCTGATGTTCTGTGATGACCTAGAGGGGTGCGATGGCGGTGGGGAGTGGGAGGCAGGCTCAGGAGAGACGCAAAATACATATTGTTGTTTCACATTGTTGTATGGAAGAAACCAACTTCCTGGGTCAGGAAGATCCACTGGAGAAGGGATAGGCTGCCCATTCCAGTATTCTTGGGCTTCCCTTGTGGCTCAGCTGGCAAAGAATCTGCCTGCAAGGCAGGAGACCCCGGTTCAATTCCTGGGTTGGGAAGATCCCCTGGAGAAGGGAAAGGCTCCCCACTCCAGTATTCTGGCCTGGAGAATTCCATGGACTGTGTAGTCCATGGGGTCACAAAGAGTTGGACACGACTGGGAGACTTTCACTTCACTTCACTACTGCCATATTTATGGTCATATATAAAGTGTCACCTTAAGTAACATCAATTTAAAATGAATAAATTTGCTGAAGTAAATCATGCCAAGTAGACGATAGTATCATTGATTCAAAATATGAAACAAAACTCATGAAAGTAGCATTCAAACTACTGTTTTGTGAGGAAAATATGATCTCATTCCTACTCCTTCAGAAAGGAAAAGATGAGGAAACTGTGACCCAGAGAGTTAGTTATATGGCTTGCCCAAGACCACATAGTTCCAAATTCCAAAGCCGAGATTTGAACCTAAGTTTTTTGATACCCAGTGTTACCAGTTATCACCTGCAGTGGACGCTACAGGTGTGCCTCTTGGGTCTCTCCTTCAGGACTGAGGAAGGATTTCCACAGGAAATCGCAGATAAGGACGACAGTGACTGACAGCTCTCACCTGGGCCCCGCTTTGGGAACTACCGTCAAGTGAAGAGGTCTCTAAGGTCAGGCCCCCTGTTTAGAAGCAGCCTATCACCAATGACTGGTCAGTGGTGTGGGCAGGAGTATAAAGGGCCAGTCTCCTGCTCATGGGAGGAGACAAACGCTAAAGGACCATCTGAGTTTGGGACCCCTGCTGGGATCAGCTTGAGTCTTTGTTGAGACCACCTTGCACTTCATCCCCTCCCCCTGCCCAGACTTCCTTCCTTCCTTCCTTCACATGTGGAGCTGAGGCCCTCCCTGGTACATTTCCTGAATGCAAATTTGTGTCTCAAAATCTGTTTCCCAGAGAATCTATAAAACATCATCTTTCTTCTCTATTTTAAAGGGAATAAATGAAGTTTCTTATCAGAATACCATATCATTAAAGAGAATACTATGGTTTTTCCAGGTATCATGTACAGATGTGAGAGTTGGACCATAAAGAAGACTGAGCACTGAAAAATTGATGCTTTTCAACTGTTGCACTGGAGAAGACTCCTGAGAGTCCCTTGGACAGCAAGGAGATCAAACCAGTCAGTCCTAAAGGAAGTCAACCCTGAATATTCACTGGAAGGACTGATGCTGAAGTTGAAGCTCCAATACTTTGGCCACCTGATGTGAAGAGCCGACTCATTGGAAAAGACCCTGATGCTGGAAAAGATTGAAGGCAGGAGGTGAAGGAGACAACAGAGGATGAGATGGTTGGATGGCATCACTGACTCAATGGATGTGAGTATGAGCAAATTCCAGGAGATAGTAAAGGACAGGGAGCCTGGCGTTCTGTAGTCCACGGGGCCACAAATAATCGGACATGACTTAGCTACTGAACAACAACAAGTGAATGTAATATACTAATTAGTGTGACCAGATCACAATTGTATAACTCATTTCTGAAGGCTGCTGTCAAACTTAAAAAGCAAGAAGGGAAATGGAGTATAATCATAGTATGATCATCATATATGAGTTTGAGGCTTCCCTGGTAGCTCAGACAATAAGGAATCTGCCTGCAATGCGGCCAATGTTGGAGACCTGGGTTCAGTCCCTGGGTTGGGAAGATCCCCTGAAGGAGGGCATGGCAACCCACTCCAGTATTCTTGCCTGGATGTCCCCATGGACCAAGGAGCCTAGCGGGCTACAGTCCATGGGGTCACAAAGAGTCAGACATACTGGGTGACGAAGCACAGCACAACCTGAGTCTGAGAGGATTTGGGGAGTCAAAAATGAATCATCAGTTTGCAAATGAGAGCTTAATCTTCAACTGTCATGTCAATCATAAATTTAGTTCTAAATTTTAAAATGACAGCTACAAATACAGGAATTTCCATATTTAAATGTATGTCCACAACAGACAGTAGTTTTGTAGAATTGTTTTAAAGAGTATACTATTTTAAGAGAACTTCTGACATAATTTCAAAAATATCAAATGGAATAGAAAATAATAGGGACATTTCCTCACCTAACAAACTCAACAAACATTTAATAAAGTCATGCTATGTACCTACAGGAATACAGACTTGAGAAACAATACTCCTATTATCAAGGAATGAGCAGTATATTAAAGGGTTGGGACTCTATCATTATTTCTTGAAAAACTGTTGCTGTCTCATTCTCTTCTGTCCTTCCAGAACTCCAATTTTAATACACGCTAAACCTTCTCTATCTCTTACCTGCCCTTCAGCATAGCATATTTAATCTTTTTGCCTTTTATGCTTCAGTCTAGATAGCTTCTTATGACCTGGCCTTCAATTCTTTCTTCAGCCAAGTGTAATCTAACAGTTAAATCTATCAAGTTCTTAGTTTTGGTTATTTATTTTTTTCAGCTCAAGAATTTCTATTTGGTTCCTTTTTAAATCTGCTGTATAACATTATATAGATTATAGTTCGTGGCCAAATTTTTCAAACTTGACTTCAATCTCTTTGAACATAATAACCAAAGCTTTCTCACATTCTGTGTCTGATAATTCTAGTTTCTGGAGTGCAACAGAAACCCTGTATTCCTTAAAAAAAATTTTTTTTTAATTGAAGTACAGTTGATTTACAATGCTGTATCAGTGTCTGCTCTACAGCAAAGCGACTCAGTTATACACATATAAACATTCTTTGTAAATTTTTTTTTCCATTTTTTGCTTTACAATACTGTATTCGTTTTGTTACACATTGACATGAATTAGCCATGAGTGTACATGAACTCCCAATCGAAAGGGAGTCGGGTTCAGACTTCAATCTCTTTGAACATAATAACCAAAGCTTTCTCACATTCTGTGTCTGATAATTCTAGTTTCTGGAGTGCAACAGAAACCCTGTATTCCTTTAAAAAAATTTTTTTTTTAATTGAAGTACAGTTGATTTACAATGCTGTATCAGTGTCTGCTCTACAGCAAAGCGACTCAGTTATACACATATAAACATTCTTTGTAAATTTTTTTTTCCATAATGGTCTATCACAGGATATTGAATACAATTCCCTGTTTCTGCTGGTGCTTACTCACATTGATTTATCTTTCCTTGTCCCTGGTTTCCAAATTATTTGTAGAATTAATGTAAAGCCCAGTATGATATTTTCTTCCACTGATGGGGATTTTAATTTGCTACTCCCAGGCACCTGGAAGCTCCAGGAATCTGAGACTGCCTGTTCAAGTCTTAGGATTTTCTAGACCACCCAGGTGAGTTGAGGAATGGCTCAATGTGAGGGTTAGTTTATGTATGACTTGCCTTTATTTCTAGTGAGCATCCCTTCAGGTCTCAACCCAAAAGCGGAGTAGTTTACCAGGATGCCTCTTCTTGGTAAGCCCTATATTCCAACTCCTGTTCTCCTAGACATGCAAGACTATAGAACATAAAACTTAATTTTTCAAGCCATGCCTTCAAAATAGTAAATGCCTCTAGGGCAGATGTGCCAGAGTTTCGCTAATCTCTCTGGATTTCCCACCTCTTCTGACTCCAGATCATTAAATGTTCATTATTTCATTAGAACATGGATGCTTTTTATTAAAAAATTATTTATATTTCATATGTCTTTTTAACTGTCTCCAACTCAAGGGTTGGTCTGAATTATCTAATCAATCTATTACTCAGGAAGAGAAGGTCGTAGGAGACTGGAGATTGTTTGAAATTTCTTTTCTTCCAAGAATAACACACTTCATATGTTGCTTTTGTTTGTGTGTGATTTTGGGGGTTGGTATTGTTTGTTTGTTTTTTGGATGCAATGCTCTGTTTGTGTTCCCTGACCTGGTATTCAATCCAGGCGCTTGGCAGCGAGAGCAGAGTCCTGACAACTGGACTGCCAGGGAATTCCCTGGGCATGTTGCTATATCTTATTTATAATAGTACTTTGTAATTATTTGCTGATACGTCAAACTGAGCAATCACATGGCATAGATTCATATTCAAACTGTGGGCAAATCTAAGATTTCAATGTTTAGTTAAATTGCATATGTATGATTATCTAAAGAAACGGTCTGTAATTTTCAGGAGAATCTCAGATGTCTGTCTAGTTCCTCTCGATACAGTGAGTTCTGGGAGGACAAGGACCATGTCATATTTATTTTGGGATTCTCCCTACCCAGTAAAGGTCTATTGAAAAATAAAGAACAACTATGACAAAGCAAAGCATGGATGATTTAAGAGAGAGGTACAAATTCTTAGATACTACTTCAGAAGAGAAAGAGAAGTATCATCTATACAATTTATCAAAAGAGGCTTTCTTTGAAAAGTAACACTACAATTGATCCATCAAAAGTACTTATAATTTTCACAAGTATAGATCAGATATGAAAGATGTTCAAGACAAAGTTGGAATGTGGAGATAAAAATAATTTATTAGCTCATGCAGCTCAATATAAGAAAAACAAACAATCCAATCAAAAAATGGGCAGAAGACCTAAATAGACATTTCTCCAAAGAGGAAAGATGGCCAGTAAACACAAGAAGATGCTCAACATCACTCATTATTAGAGAAATGCAAATCAAAACTACAATGAGGTATCATTTCACACCAATCAGAATAGCCATCATCAAAAAATCCACAAGCAATAAATGCTGAAGAGGATGTGGAGAAAATGTGTGCTGTTGGTGGGAATCTAAATTGATACAGCCACTATGGAGAACAGTGTGGAGAGTCCTTTAAAAACTAGGAATAAAATCACCATTTTGTTGTTGCCGTTTTTAGTCACTGAGTCATGTCTGACCCTTTGTGACCCCATGGACCATAGCCCACCAGGCTCTTCTGTCTATGGAATTCCCCAGGCAAGAATACTGGAGTGGGTAGCCATTCCCTTCTCCAGGGGATTCTCCTGACCCAGGGATTGAACTCAGGTCTCCCGCATTGCAGGCAGATTCTTACCACCTGATTCTTCACTGTATTTCCCACTACTGGGCATATCCCTGAGAAAACCAAAAAGCACATGTACCCCAGTGTTCATTGCAGTGCTATTTAGAATAGTTCAGAACATGGAAGCAACCTAGACATCCATCAACAGATGAATAGATAAAGAAGTCATGGTACATATATACAATGGAATATTACTCAGCCACAAAAAGGAATGAATTTGAGTCAGTTTGAACTGAGGTAGATGAACCTGGAGCCTGTTATACAAAGTGAAGTAAGTCAGAAAGATAAACACAAATATCATATATTAGCGCATATATATGGACTCTAGAAAATGGTACTGATGAACCTTTTTGCAGGGCAGGAATAAAGAAAGACACAGACATAGAGAATAGACTTGTAAACACAGCAGGGGAAGGAGAGTGTGGGATGAATTGAGAGAGTAGCATTGGAACATATGCATTACCACGTGTAAAACAGCCAGCCAGTGGCAAGCTGATATGTAACACAGGGAGTTCAGCCCAGCCCAGTGCTCTGTGACAACCTAGAGGGGTGGGATGGGGCTGGGAGAGGAGGAAGATTCAAGAGGGAAGGGGATATATGTATACTTATAGCTGGTTCATGTTGCTCTACAGCAGAAGCTAACACAACATTGCAAAGCAATTATCCTCCAATTAAAAATAAATAAAATAAAATAAATTCAGTCAAGTCCAAAGAGGGAAAACAAAGAGTACATTATTCTCTTCTCTATAGAAACTTGGTAGGCAAAACTTAATCTGATTCAAAGTCTAGAAAACATACATTAGAGTCTTTTTCCCTGCCCCCAAATCAATGCACACATTATTCCATACAGTAAACAGATAAAATATGTGGCTTGCAAAGTATGGTAATTTATTATTTCACAGAAAAAGAATTTATTGTGCCCAGGTTAGAGGCATAAAAGATAAGTTACAACTGGACAGATATGTGGGGTTTGCTTTATGTGACAAGAACTGACTTCTACTATTCCAGCCTTAAAAAACTCCATTCCATGAAAAAAAAAAAAAAAAAGCCAAGTAAATACTCTGAGACAGTGAAACTTTATGGTGTAGCTTATTACACTGAAATTGTTCACAAAAATTGGTATGTGCATTTAGGTGGGGAAAGTGTCCTTTAGCTTTCATGGCAACAAAAAGGAAACTGTGGAACTCCCCTGGTAGTCCAGTGACTGAGACTCCATTGCAGGAAGCACGGGTTCAACCCCTGGCCAGGGAACTAAGATCCTAGATTCCGTGGGGAGTAGCCAAAACAAAGGAGGGGCATCTGTGACACCCTACTCACTGGAAAAGAAAAAAAAAGGAATGAAAAGGTTTAGAATTATGACCCCACCGTTTTATGTTTTTTTAAATGACCACATACGAATTAACGTTAGTACATAGGCGTAGCTAAACATGTTACAGCTGCTGAACCTTCAGATCTTCCCCCAGGGACTTGGGGTAATGATAATACTGTGTTCTCAGCCAGTCACCACAGAATAAAACGGTCCGTGGAGGAAAGGAGGGCAGGTGTGACTGCAGTATTCCGGATCTCTTTCTTCCTGACATTAGTCATTAACATTTGGAAGAATTTCAGTAGGAAAGTGTCTGACTAATAAGATTCTTGAACCTTGCCACCCACTACCTAACACAACCTTTGGCACAAGGGAAGCATTTAATACATGAATGAACCATTAACAAGAGAGCCATAAAATACCAAGGAAACAGATGATATTTTCTGGGCACGTCTCCTAGCACTTAAGTCTGAAAACAAAACAGAGGATGCTGGCCCAGGGATTCTAGGCAAACAGAAAGACAGTGGCTGGGTCCAAAATCAACTCTGGCCACCTGAAGTCCAGCCAAGGAACCTACACATGTTTATCTTAAATAAACATTTATGTCAAATGTAAAATTTTCAAATATTATCAAGCAGAGCTCTATCAGATGTTACAGAACTGGCATCTTCCAGTAAAAGAAATTTTAAGGAAATAAATTTGTTTACTGTTGCCACATCCTGGTGAAGTGTGGTATGGCAGAGAAGCCTGTGAAAGCAACGAGACCTACAAGAAAGAGAATGCTGCTGCTGCTGCTACTAAGTCACTTCAGTCGTGTCCGACTCTGTGCGACCCCAGAGAGGGCAACCCACCAGGCTCCCCCGTCCCTGGGATTCTCCAGGCAAGAATACTGGAGTGGGTTGCCATCTCCTCCTCCAATGCACGAAAGTGTAAAGTAAAAGTGAAGTTGCTCAGAAAGAGAATGGCATGGCGTTAAATTCAAACATCACTAAGTATCACAGATCCTGGGGGAAATGTTTCATGGCCAAAAAAATTCATGAAAAGAAAGTTTGAAAATTTTGATAAAGTTGATGATTAAAATGCAACACATCAAAAATAAAAACAAAACAGAAAGCAAGTTAAATTTAAGTGAAACACTAGAAGAAAATGTACTTCTCTTTAAGCTATAGTACATCCATATAATAAAGTTCTATGCAACTATCACAAAAGATTGAGTTGGGTCATACATGCTGACTTGAAAGATGTACAGTTATGCTGATATGTAGGAAAAGCAAATTGAATAATAGTGTGCTAAAATGGTCCACTGGAGAAGGCAATGGCAACCCACTCCAGTACTCTTGCCTGGAAAATTCCATGGATGGAGGAGCATGGTAGGCTGCAGTCCATGGGGTCACTAAGAGTCGGACACGACTGAGCAACTTCATTTTCATTTTTCACTTTCCACTTTCATGCATTGGAGAAGGACATGGCAACCCACTCCAGTGTTCTTGCCTGGAGAATCCCAGGGACGGGGGAGCCTGGTGGGCTGCCGTCTATGGGGTCGCACAGAGTGGGACACGACTGAAGTGACTTAGCAGCAGCAGCAAAATGATCCACACCCACAGATAGAGTTATACAAATACACATATTGCTATGTGTATGCAAACACAAAAAGAATACACAGCAGACCTTTGTGTGGTTGTCTTAGAGAGCAGGATTTGAGGGGGTGGTTTTTACTCCCTAAAATTTATATCTGTATTTTAATTAAAATTTTATAATCGTGAGCTTTATTACTTTCTTTAATCAGGAAAAAAACATTTAGTGGTTAAAAGGGCAGGTGAGAGGGAAAGAAACTCTGTAGCCTGATGCATAATAGCAATGAGCAGTAAGCAAACTAAAGTCAGACTGTGTCTGAGTTCACATCCTGACCCTCTACTTAAAGGCTGTGTGATCTTGAGCAACTTGGGTTCCTCATCTATAAATGGAGATAATAGTCGGACCTACCACATAGGGTCACTGTGACGACTACACGAGATAACACGTGCCAAATGCTTAGACTGGCACATAGTAAGTGTTCAACAAGTGTGAGCAGCTCATGGCAAAAACACTTTTTGAATTTTAATGTCCATTTTCAAATAATACCTTTTCAAATATCATTTTAGCCTCTTCCTTCTAAAATTTTAGCTATCATTTGGGGAATTTCTTCTCCTTTAGGACATGTAATATATATTTTACGATTTAATAATGAAGGTAAAGGAGAAAATAGGATTTTCTTATAGCCTCTTCTTAATCTACCTATTGTGATATGTAAAAAATATCTGCATTGTCATGGGGTTTGGGGATTAATTTGAGTTTTAAGAGGGGTAAGATAAGGGTGCTTATGGGCCAGATATGTAGGGCATTGGGCTGTCCTGATTGGTGGGATCCAAAGATAGAGATGTTAACACAGTGGGTTCGGGTTTTTTTAAGGTTAGAGGGAGAAGTCATTACTGACCATTTAGTGAAGAAGCTGCTGTCTCTCCAAGTGCCTAGGGAAAGTTTCATCAGATAGCCTGACTCTGAAATCTGACCCTGCCTTTCATCTGAAACCTAATGCCATACTTATCGCCATTTGGCCTCCTGATCAGAAGCAGAATGGCTCTCGTGAGCTTCTAGGAAGAAACTTTTTTCTAAACCTCCACATTTGTCACTTATATTCTCCTTCCCAATCAAGTAAGAATTAGAAGTCATGTCCATTCAAGGCTTACACACAGTCATCAGCTAGTAGAATTCACCAAGTAGAGGAACGACCCTAGGTCTCCAACAGTACTACTTCATATCCACTTGGGTGAGAAATGTTTCAACATGCCAGAAGGCAGTTTCCAGATATGGAGAAATTCAACCCTCAAAGACCTCAAAGCAGTGATGTAACATGGCCTGGGTCTACAACCATTGTTTCCCAAACGTGTTCCATGGATTCCTAATGTCCTGTGAGGGACTTCCCCAGTGGCCCAGTGGTTAAGTTGGGCTTCCACCGCAGGGAAGCTGAAAGGAAAGTGAAAATGTTGGTTGTTCAGTCATGTCTGACTCTGTGAGACCTTATGGCTCCTCTGTCCATGGAATTCTCCAGGTGAGAATACTGGAGTGGGTTGCCGTTTCCTTCTCCAGGGGATCTTCCCGACCCAGGGATCAAACTTGGGTCTCCCTCATTTCAGGAAGATTCAGGTTTGACTCGTGGTCAGGGAACTAAGATTTCACATGCCAGGTGGTTCAGCCAGAAAGAAAAAACAAAAGAAAGAAACATCTAATGTTCTGTGGGATGGAATACTGGTGGGCATTTGCTATAAAAAATTATTGCATCTCTGAGGGAAGGGAAAATTAGGGAGTTTGGGGTCAATAGGTACACATTGCTATGTTTAAAATGAATAACCAGCAAGGACCTATTGCATAGCACATGGAACTCTGCTCAATGTTATGTGGCAGCCTGAAAACGGCAGGGGAGTTTGGGGGAGAATGGATTCATGTATATATACAGCAGAGTCCCTTTGCTGTCCACCTGAAACTCACAATACTGTTAATTGGCTATACTCCAATACAAAATAAAAGTTTTTTATTGGACTGGAGATCCAACCAGTCCATCCTAAAGGAGATTAGTCCTGGGTATTCATTGGAAGGACTGATGTTGAAGCTGAAACTCCAATACTTCGGCCACCTGATGTGAAGAACTGACTCATTTGTAAAGACCCTGATGCTGGGAAAGATTGAGGGCAGGAGGAGAAGGGAACGACAGAGGATGAGATGGCTGGATGGCATCACCGACTCAATGCACATGGGTTTAGGTGGACTCCGGGAGTGGTGATGGACAGGGAGGCCTGGCGTGCTGCAATTCATGGGGTCGCAGAGTCGGTCACGACTGAGCAACTGAACTGAACTGAAGATGATATAGAAATTCTATATATTATATCCCCAACTTGATAATTTACCACGCACATTCATTTTATTATTATTCAATCAATAAAGAGGTATTGAGTGCCTACTATGTCCTGGAGAGTGCTTCAGGTAGTAGGGATAAAGGTGAACAAGACAGATGATATCTCTGCTCTGGTGGAAGAAGGGAGAGAAGGCACAGACAAGCATCAGGAAGTGGCAAGTTCTATGCAAAGTCAAACTAGGGAGATGGGACTCAGAGCCCAGTTCATTGGGCTGTCAGGAACACTGGGGTGTCAGAGTATTCCTCTCCAAGTAAAAGGCATTTAAACTGAAAGCTGTAGGACATAAGTGTTTGAAAAGTTTTCAAAAGATTGATTATCTTCCAGTAAGCAATCCTAATAAGTTTATCTACCCCAACATCTCCAATCCATCTGTCAACAAGAACTTTTGTGAATGGAACACTCATTGGCATCCCGGGGAACACTGGTGTTCTGTAGAAACCAGTCTAAGAAGTGCTTAAGTGAACATGCCTTGTGCTGGAAGTGCTGTTGAATGCAAACAATATCTGCAAGACAATCACCTATTACACTGGTGCAATGTGCTAAGTCAGCTTCAGTCATGTCCAAGTCTGTGTGACTCCATGGACTGTAGCCCACCAGGCTCTTCTGTCCAAGGGATTCTCCAGGCAAGAATACTGGAGTGGGCTGCCATGCCCTCCTCCAAGGAATGTTCCTGACCCAGGGATCAAACCAGCAGCATTTATGTTAAGTGCTGCTAAAATGCCCTGAAAGCTCTCCTTGGAGGATTAATAGACACAATGACTGTCTCCACTGGTACTTAAAAAACTGGAGGCAGCAGGAGCAGGAAATGACATTCTGAAGTGTGCATTTCAGGTTCTGTAAGACTTGCCCCCAGAGGAACTCAGAGCATCATTTTCTGTGCTGCCTTGCAAGGAGGGTGGCCTGGAAGTTGAGGAGGACGTCCACGCACATAAAGGAAGTTCCCACTTGGCAGCAGACAGTCCAACAGGCCCCTGATGCTCCACCTCTCGCTTTCTGTCCCCTCTTTAACCCTGACCTACACCCTGCTTGGTCCCAAAGGACCTCCAGCCAGGGGTCCACCGTCTATCACAACAGCCAAGGCCAGCCCATTCCCTGGTTTTTGTACACAAATCTTACTGCAAGAGAGCCCATTCTTTCCAATGCCATCTACAGCTACAGGGGCAGGGCTGAACAACTGTGACAAAGATCGTGTGGCCTGCGAAGCCTAAAAACTTTGCTATTAGACCCTTCGAAGTTTGCAGACACCCACTCTAGGCACCTGTTCTCTGCCCTCTCAGCCAGTCCTGCCAGGATTGTGGGCACAGCTGCTGTTTTGCCAAAGGGAGGGGGGTCTCCTTTCTCCTCCGCAGACACCTACCACCTGGGAAAATCTGTTCTGAATCTCCGCAATGGGGCTATTTCTCCTCAGGGGGCTAATACACCTGGCAAGGGCACATCCACTCATGTCAGATTCCCTCTGCTCAGATTCCAGCTCTGCCACTCATTCACTGTGTGATGATGAGAAATGTATTAGCATCTCCAACCTTCCCTTTGAGAGCTCTACAATGCAAACATTAATACCACCCAACTCACAGGGTTGTTGTAAGGATTCAATGAGACGGTGCCTGCAAAGGACTTTGAAAAGTTTCTTACATGTAGAAACTGTTTAATAAATGTTCATTATTATTTTAACTATTTTACTTCAAGGGACCAAATAGAGGAAATTAGACACATAAAAACCTGAATTTGACCACGTCTCTCCATGCAAAAGTCTTCTCCAGCACCACAGTTCAAAAGCACTGGACAGACAGGAGATCAAACCTATCAATCCTAAATGAAATCAACCATGGATATTCATTGAAAGGACTGATGCTGAAGCTCCAGTACTTTGTCACCTGATGCAAAGCACTGACTCATTTCAAAAGACCTGATGCTGGGAAAGATTGAAGGCAGAAGGAGAAGTGGTGACAGGATGAGATGTTTGGAGGGCATCACTGACTTAACATGAGTCTGAGCAAACTCTGGGAGATAGTGAAGGACAGGGAAGCCTGGTGTGCTGCAGTCCATGGGGTCGCAAAGAGTTGGACACAACTTAGCAACTGAACAACACCTACAGTGCAAAGCATCTCAAGCCATTGTCAACTAACAAATATGAATAAAGCATGTTGGGGCCAAGTGTAGCGGACCCAGAATACTGTCTTCTTCCACACCCTTTGTTCTCTTCATTCTTGTATTCCCGGCATCTCTGCTATCGATATCTCCTTCACCCTACACATCCTTTTCTCTCTCAAGAACTTGATTTGCAGACCCCTTGCTTTGAAGGAACCATGCAGTATTCTCTTGGTGAAAAAGCACAGATCCCACAAAACCTTCAACTTCCTTCATTTCAGGTCTGGCAAAAGGATATGGAGCTCACACCCAAGACAATGCATTTCCAAGTGCCTATTTCTGAAATATGAAGAAGCACCTTGTCTGTTTGATTCATAGCTGCCTTCCCCCACACTTACAGTTATGGTACCATGATCGGTCACCCAGACCAACTTCTTATCCCTGGTTGCATGCTTTCTGAGCTCCCAGAACTCAAATCCAGACTGTGTTTGACTTTCATAAGAGGGGTTCCGATTTTCATAACTGAGTAAATTGTGGAGCGATGTTGCCAGTAAAAGTTGCCAGTTGTAGAGTAGATGTGGGTCTCTCTGTTGGTTGTTACCTTCAACATGTTAGCAGCAAGGGCAAATTTTCAATTACACCTCAAAGCCAGGCAGGCCTTCTGTCCCTTGCCTGCTGCCTTGGGGAGGTAGATGCTCAGGGAGGAAGTTGGATCCAGAGTCTGGGTTCAGTGAGAGTGCAGCGGGGAGCTCTTAATTACCAAAAGTGAGGATGGGACTTTTGGAATCAACTCACTAGTGATAACAAACCTGCCTGCCGATGAAGGAGATGTAAGAGATGATATTCGATACCTGGGTTGGGAAAATCCCCTGGAGGAGGCCATGGCAACCCACTCCAGTGTTCTTGCCTGGAGAATCCCATGGACTGCAGCCTACCAGGCTCCTCTGTCCATGGGATGCAAAGAGGTTCACACGACTGAATGACTTAGCATGCACTGGTCCTTTTAATGCCGTGTTATCAAAACTGTTTTGACACAAGGACATTGAACTCTGCCTCTAAAATAACTTTTGTTCCTTTCAAATTAAAAAAAAAAAAAAGTTTAAACAGTGCAACTTCACCAGTCCCTGAGCCATAATTCATCTCTGACCTTCCCCCTGGAAGGGGATTAGAGATGCACAGTGGCTCAGGATGGGGTGAGATGCAAGTTTGAATTAAGTGACAAGAAAGGGCTAAAGGGAGGGGATGAATAAGAAGAGGACCAGGATAAAAGTCAGGTCAGTGATGGGGAGGCTGTGTGTAACATATCACAGGGCGTGGATACACCCGTGCTTGCACACCCAGTCGTATCCAACTCTTCATGATCCCGTGGACTGTAGCCTGCCAGGCTCCTCTGTCCATGGGATTCTCCAGGCAAGAATACTGGAGTGGGTTGCCATGCCCTCCTCCAGATCTTCCAGGCCCAGAGATCAAATCTGAGTCTCTTGCATCTCCTACTGGCAGGTGGGCTCTTTACCTGTTGAGACACCAGGGAAGCCTACACATCATATTAGTGATAGTGATAGTGAAGTCACTCAGTTATGTCCATCTCTTTGTGACTCCATGGACTGTAACCTACCAGGCTCCTCCATCCATGGGATTCTCCAGGCAAGAATACTGGAGTAGGTTGCCATTTCTTGGCAGTAAAAAACAGAGATACAGTCATGGCTAATGTCCCCATCCAAACAGCTGTACCACTGTTACCTTTGCTGAATGTCCTGGAGTCCCCATCATCTACCTTTATGGATAAGCAGCCAATGCCAAGGGCATGGTTAGATCTGAAGCTTGCCACTCAAGACTCAACCATTTGAGCAAACTTTCATGTCATCCCCTCTCTTCCCCTTCTCAGATTTTCCGTTTTAATCTAATTCAGTGCCATAGCAAATACTGAATACTCTACATTTTGCTGCCATGAGAAAGATCCCTGGGGACCCTCATTACCCTCTTAACTGCACCAATTTCTTCTGCTGAAAGTTGACCCATTTTTCAATGAAAATACAATGTTCTAGATGAACAATGGGAAGATAAAAATACTTGTAGAGCAAGTTTGTATGTAATGAATGCCATGGTAAGGAATTTGGGAGAAGAGATTTCTCCTGACTGGATATTCAGGGAAGACACGATGCTTGCTATCTAAAAGGAAACTTCGCCTCATGATTTCTCCAAACCCTTCTGTTGATGTCCAAGGGGAAAGCTCAGTTTCCGCCACACCTGGTCCTATGGATGTACAATAGATGGATATTTCTACATCCTCTGTGGAGAATTCTAGAATTTTTTAAACATATGTTTTAGAAACAAAACCCCCAAATGCTATGAATGAAACATATCAGTCATCATTTTTCTATCCATCCCCTCTTTGCAGCCCAGAGGCTGAAATCACCTGTTGTCTCAGAAATAATCCTTGAAGGAAGAAGTCCAAGGGAAAAGTGCAGTTGCCACCTCCCCCAGGCTTTCTATTATCTGAGCCTGATGCTCACTCAAGACCGGAAACTGCACATGCAGCAACCTCATTCGCAATCCATAATAGATTAAGTTCCAGAACCCAAGTCAAGCAAAGGAGCTTCACTATGCACCTTTTGGCCAAGATGCAGACCTGGGATTCGGTCTGAGCAGCTATAATATCAAATAATAAAGTGCAAATGCAAATAGCAAAAAATGTGCCCATATCACAGCTCAAAGTGTGTCAGAGATGGCACCCTGTGGGACATCACCGGGTGAGGGGTCCCAGCTTCAGGCCTGGCCTGGTGCCCACATCCTGTTACCCTGGCAGCTCCCCATCTTCCCCATTAGCTCAAACCACATGGAGAAATGAGAGCAGGATGGACGAGACACCTTCCTTTTTTTCCAAGCTTCTGGAGCCCATCCAGGAAACAAGCAGAGAGGGATGATGAAAAGCCTAGGCGAATGTTCCCAGCCTCTCCACTATGTCCTCAGCTGGGGAAATTATAAAAACCAGAGTCACTTCAACTGCTGATTATAGCTTATAAGCACTTTTCAAATGGGTTCTCTTAATCCTGGCACAAAGAGCTGAGGAAAGTTTTATTGCCCCCCCCCCCACTTTTACAGATCTAGAAATGAAGGCTCAGAGAGGTTGAGGGGCTTGCCTAAGGGCACACAGCTGGCAAGTGCCAAGAATGGGGCAGAGGCCAGTTCCTCCTGCCTCTCGCACCTGTGTTCTGTGACGCCTCCCCTTCACCCAGACCCTCGTGAGTCAATCTCGTGATTTTCTGTCCCAACTCATATGGTAAAAGTCAGGGACTTGGAAAATGTCTGGGTAGAAATCTGATTCTCAGCCTTTCAGGGCAGAGATAAATCAGTGTTGAAACTGGGGTAGGAAAAAAAGCACGTAGCCCTTTCCCAGTTGTAGAGGGAAGGGTAACAGGTAGAACACTGATATTTCTATGTATTTATCTGGCTGTGCTAGGTCTTCACTGCAACGTGTAGGATCTAGTTCCCTGACTAGGGATCAATCCTGGGTCCCCTGCATTAGGAGCCTGGAGTCTTAGCCACTGAACTACCAAGGCAGTCCCTGGAAAACCAATATTGCTTAACGATCTAGTTGATTTTGCCATAGTTGCCCAAGGAGGCAGCAGTCCCCATCATATCATGGGGACATGGTCACCCCTGGGCTTTGTCTTTCCGGCCATCTGGTCTCTCTTTCTCCTTCCCTTGGCAATGTTCTGGCTGCTTCTGAAAGACTTGGAGAACTCACATTCTGATCTCACATTCTACTCAGACATAACCGCTGTTTTCTGCAGACGTTTGAGAAGTGGTGCAAACCCTTCAGTTTCTCACTTTTGTGCACAAGGAGGACTGGCTTGAACCCCTAAGACCTCTGAGACCCTCCATCAAAAACACACCAGCTAAGGCTTTTCAGAAACTGTTCAGGCTCTAGTCCATGAGGATGGGAATGAGGAGGGACAGGAGACTCATCAGGAAACATTATTCCATGGAATATCTGTTCTGGTTCTCACTCTCCTTTTTTTTTAATATGCCAGAGTTTTAACTTCTACCCTCAAGACTGAAACCAGACTCTGGCATAAACCTGGAGAGAGGGCCGACTCAGGGCTCTGCCAGGAACCCAAGTCAATTCCACCACCAGATTCTGAGATCAACTGAGTGCACAGGGCAAACATGTTCCAGTTATTTTAGTGTTTTAGTTAACTGGGAATAAGCAGTGCATACTGAGGGCTTCTCCAGTGGCTCAGTAGTAAAGAATCCACCTGCAATGCAAGGGATACAGGTTGGATCCCTGGGTAGGGAAGAACGCCTAGAGGAGAGCATGGCCCCACTCCAGTATTCTTGCCTGCAGAAATCCCATGGACAGAGGAGCCTGGCGGGCTATAGCCCATAGAGTCATGAAGGGTCGGACACGACTAAAGTGAATTAGCACACATAGGGTATAATGAATTTGATTCAGTCTTTCTTTGATGATTGAGAATCCGGAACAATCATTCTAAATATCAATCAGAAATCCCCACAGTAGAAAGACAGGAGATTGAGTTCATCCTGCAGTGACTTCCAGGCCAACTGCAAATTTATTTTCAGGCCCACTCCCACCGCCAACACTCCCAACCCAGAGGCATTCTTGCCTTTGTTGCACCGGATAAAATGAGTCAAAGACACTTGGTCCACAGGATACTGAAGTTCTCTGGTGCTAGTCCCAGTTCCCCTGTTAAGCGGTTACATGACCTTGGGAAGCTATTTCACTTCTGAAACTCAGTTACTTTAACTGTGCACTGGAAGGTTGGATTTCCCAGTTCTTCAAATTTCTGGGGATATTTTGTTCAGTCGCTAAGTCATGTCCAACTCTTTGAGAGCCCCAAGAACTGCAGCACACCAGACTTCCTTGGCCTTCACTATCTCCCAGAGTTTGCATAAACTCTAAATCTTATTTAGGAATATAGCTTTTCTCAAGAATCCAAAGAAAATGAAACTTTTCAAAGCTGGGAAGAAATAAGTGCAAAACATTTACATTCTAAATCCATGGGTGGGGGTCATAGAGTCCCTGAAGCCCATTTTCTTGTGCCACCTGTCCATGAACTTCAGGTTTAGAATCCTGGAATAGAAGATCTCTTGGGCCCCTTGGAGGTTTGCCGTTCGTTCTCTGCATCTGGTTCAGTGCAAGCATCTACCCAAGTCTACAGAGCATTGATTCATTGACTTTAGTTGCATTTTGAGACCACCTGGGAGGGGAGGGTTTCAAAGATCCAATGCTCAGTTTACTCCCCAGATCAATTAAATCTGAATTTGGGTGTGTGGGTATCTGCATTTTTTTAACACCTTCTGGGAGTTTCTAGCCTGCAGACAAGATAGCAAAACCATGCCCTAGGAGAAGAAATCTCAAAATTAGGAGTGAATAGAATCACACAGAAGGCAAGGCAGATTCCCAGGCCCCTGCCCCTCGTGACAGTGATTCCTTCTGGCAGATCCCACTGAGAAGATGCACTGTGAGCAGGCATCCTCGGTGATTCTGATGAGGACCACTCTCTGGGAACCTGGCAATGGCCATTCAACAGAAGCCCAGAGGAGTGGTCCTCCCTGATTCCCCCTTCCTCCTACTCTTTACACCCACCCCCACCCCAGGGTCTCCTGTCCTGCTCAGGGAGAAGTTAAACAGGCATGCATTTGCCAAACAGCCTTTTTTTCCATCTTTCTCATCTCGAGCGAACCTGGATCTTTTAGCCTGAGCCTCTAATCCCACCAGGTTCAATAATTTAAGCAGCACACTCATCAACACAGTCAGGTTTAATATTTAAACACCAGAGCATCATTTAGGTCAGCCTCAAGGTGAGAGCTGCTGCTGACTCGGGTGTTACTGCTGGTTAGCAAACCAGGCCACTGGGGCCAGAGCAGACTGCGGGGAGAGCCCCGGCTCCCAGGCAGGCCCGGCGCGGCAAAGATCCGGCTGGCTGCTTGGGCGGCCCTCGGCCTCTTGCCTACCTGGAGCGTGTGCAGTAGGACCTGCAGCCCACTGGCTTCCTGTTCGGCCATCACCTCGTCGGGTCCGGGGGAATCGGCTGCCTGCGGCCAGATTCAGATCAGGGCTGGAGAGGCAATGTCTGCCAAGCTGACCTCGCTGCCCGGGGAGAGGGCCTCAGCTGCACGCTGCCGAGTGTGAAGTGAGCACACTGCAACCCTAGCCCTCGGCCCAGGTGCGGGTGCCCCCCAACACCCACTGCAGGGATTAGGTGAGCCCCGGCCCGGGAAGGGAGGAGCACTTGGGCATGGGGGTAGAGAGGGCCCCCGGCGTGAGTCACTCACCCACCTCCAGGCCCATGCAGGAGCCACCCTGGACGGCTGACAGGCATTCCCAGCTGACCTGGTCAGACTCCCTACAGAGGCTTGCTCGGCCCTCCCCGCTGGTTCCCCCCTCAACTTTATTTTGGTCTGTTGCCGGCTCCTGGGTAACAAGAGACCCGAGAGTGCTTGCACAACCGTGGCCTTGCAGGGCACAGAAGCCCAGGGCCCCCTGAGGTCCCAGGCTGAGGGACTAGAGCTCTGGCTGAGAAGGAAAAGAACTACTCCGGGTCGTTTTTTATCAACCGAGTCCCTTATATAATCTGCAGCTTTCTCAGTGACCCTACAGCGACAGTGCACGCACGCTCAGTCGTGTCCGACTTTTTGCAACCCCACGGACTGTAGCCCTCCAGGCTCCTCTGTCCATGGAAGTTTCTAGGCAAGCATACTCGAGCGGGTTGCCATTTCATACTCCAGGGGATCTTCCCAACCCAAGGATCAAAACCGTGTCTCCTGCACTGGCAGACAGATTCTTTAGCACTAGCACCAGGCGATTCTATGATTGCATCTCCCTTTTACAAATGTGAAAACTCAGGCACAGAGAAAACTCTGGGCCACAGGAATAGAGCTTAGGATTGTATACCCAACCTGCCAAGGTGAACTGGCACCAAACCACGAGCAACAGCCATTATACCACCTGCCTCTTGCTGCTGCAAATGCATTGATCAAAGTCATACAGTGTGGGCTGGGAGCCCTGTCCCCTGCCTCAGGGAGAGTAGATGCCCTGGTGGCTGGCTTCCTCCAGACCAACACAGGATCCATCACTTCTTTCTAGGTCTTCTGCTCAGAATGTGTCACAAGAGTTGTAGTGGCTAGTTGGCTGCCTAAACCCTGCCCCACCATGTCAACATCCACGTGTCTTATAGTCCTGTGGATATTGGCTTCTCAGGGTGTGGTCGGGTCATCACTCAGTGGCTTGTTAGACCCCACCCCAGAGCTCCTGAATCAGAAGCTGCATTTTCACAAGATCCCCAGGGGATCCACAGCTGATTGCCAGCAGTACTAGAGGAGTAAACGTTCAGAAAGCCCCATTTCTGACCCCACTGACGACATGCCACCGAGAGCCCGTGGGTTTGATGCCTGACAGCTTTTGTCTCCAATCTCCTTCCAGCAAGCTCCAAGCACAACTTGCACGTGTGAAATTGGAGAGTGAACTCACTGAACTGCATGACCGAGCAAGAGCCCAGCTAGGCAGGAGGGCCTGGGCTCGCAGCCAACAGCCCCGTGCAGAGCTCGGGGATCTCTCATGAGCATCAGAGCAGCCAGCTGGCAGCTGCCCAAGCCCGTTGTGGTGACTGAGGAAAGGGACTCTGTATTTCCTAATCCTACTTGGCTGAAAAGTTCCCAAGTTAGGAGACAGACAGCATGTCAGTTACTCCCTCTCCATGCTAGGCCAGGCCACACCCTCAGATTCAAGGATGAAATTCATGTGGTTTCTGCCCTCCAGAAACTTCCACTCTTGTTGCTGTTCAGTTGCTCAGTTGTATCCAACTCTTTGCAATCCCATGGACTGCAGCACTAGGCTTCCCTGTCCTTCACTGTCTCCCAGAGTTTGCTCAAACTCAGGTCCATTGAGTTGGTGATGCCATCCAACCATATCATCCTCTGTTGTCACCTTCTCTTCCTGCCGTCAATCTTTCCCAGCAACAGGATCTTTTCAATGAGTCAGCTCTTTGCATCAGGTGGCCAAAGTATTGGAGCTTCAGCTTCAGTATCAATCCTTCCAAAGGATATTCAGGACTGACTTCTCTTAGGATTGACTGGTTTGATTTCCTTGCAGTCCAAGGGTCTCTCAAGAGTCTGCTCCAATACCTCAGTGTGAAAGCATCAGTTCTTCAGTGCTCAGCCTTTTTTATGGCTCAACTCTCACATCTGTACATGACTACTGGAAAAACCACAGCCTTGACTATACACACCTTTGTTTATAAAATGACATCTCTGCTTTTTAATTCACTGTTTAGGTTTGTCATAGCTTTTCTTCCAAGGAGCAAGTGTCTTTTAACTTCATGGCTGCAGTCACAGTCCAAAGTGATTTTGGAGCCCAAGAAGCCATTCTTAATGGCTTTAAATATAAAGAACTTCCATGTAGGAACTGGACTATAACATCTCACATTAATCAAGCGTGGGGGTAGGGGGACAGTTGATCCCTCCACTTCCCGCATCTTCGATGACAGAAGAGAAGAAATAAAGGCCCCCTGCTTCCCAGGTGGCTCAGTGATAAAGAATCTTGCCTGCCAAGCAAGAGAAGTGGGTTTGATCCCTAGGCTGAGAAGATCCCCTGGAGAAGGAAATGGCAACCCACTCCAATATTCTTGCCCGGATAATTCCATGGACAGAGGAGCCTGTTCCAAAGGGGTCACAAAGAATCAGACATGACTTAGTAACTAAACAACAGCAAGGATTTCCATCTTCTATAAGGAGTGGAGCTTTACAAGGCACACATTCTATGATCCCTTAAAGGTCCAGGGATGCCGGATGGATTGCACTGTCCCATGTCATTACCTTAAAGGCAGATATTTATGCCCCTTGGTTGTAGGATAAAGCAAAGGGCAGGAGGAAAAATAAGTCCTCCCTACCAACATATATCTCAAAAACAGTTTAAAGAAAAAAGCCAAACTGCCCTGGTAGCCCTGTAGTAAAGGATCCTCCTTCCAATATAGGGACATAGGTCTGACCCATGTCTAGGAAGATCCCATTTGCCTCGGGGTCAGCTAAGCCCATGCAACTACTGACCCCTCGTGCCTAGAGCCTGTGCTTGGCAGCAAGAGAAGCCACCACAATGAGAAGCCCGCACTCTGCAAGTAGAGAAGAGGCCCCGCTCACTGCACCTGGAGAAAGCCCATGCACAGCGTCAGTGACACAGGGCAGCCAAAAATGAGTGAATGAAGAAGAGATTGGGATTGACATATACACACTATATATATAAAATAGGTGACTCATAAGAACCTGCTGTGTAGCACAGGGAACTCTAGTCAATGCTCTGTAATAGCCTAAATGGGAAAAAAAATCTTTAAACAAAAAAAAGGAGTGGATACATGTGTAGGAGTGATTCACTTTGCTGTCTACCTGAAACGGACACAACATTGTAAATCAACTAGACTCCAATAAAAAATTTTAAGTAAAAGAGAAAAAGCCACTTTGTATCGAGAATTCACACAAACAACTCTGAGGACCTGAACTAAAGGCATTTTTGTGCTCATGGGCCCTTATGTTAGCACTGACATAAAATTGACCCCATTTGAGTCTTTCTCCTGGATTCTGTCCAAATGAGACTCTAGTTCCATGAGTGGGCTGATTAGTTTCAGCTGGAGTATAAATGGCTGACAGTAGCTTAGTGTGCATGCCCCCATTAGTATTTGAGTTTCAGCAGAGACTTTCCTAAAAGGCAGGAGGAGATACTCAAGCTTGAAGTCCTTCTGGGCAAAATAGCAACCAGAGAAGACTGAAATGAGTGCTCGTTACCCACACAGGGCAGTCAGACTCCAGGGAAGGTTAGCAAGGATGCTACTTTGTGCAGAAGAGAAAGGCCTTCCTTCATTACTTTGTGCCTCTTGAAGAAGGCATTTAGAGAAACCTGAATAGAACTCAGTCCACCGGCTTCAAAGAAAGATACATTTAATGTGATTCAGAGATTTCTGTTGTGGTTTCCAGAGGTGTCCAACTCCACCTCCTGGGTCCAATCCCACCTCCTGGTCCCATAATCACAAGAAGTATTCACAGAACTCAGCAACGTTGTTATGCTCATGTGCTCAGTCATGAGTCATGTCCCACACTTTGCAACTCATGGACTGGAGTCCATCAGGCTCCTCTGTCCGTGGGATTTCCCAGGCAAGAATACTGGAAGGGGTTACCATTTCCTACTCCAGGGGATCTTCCTGACCCAGGGATCAAACCCAAGCCTCTTGCATCTCCTGCATTGGCAGGAGGATTCTTTACCACTAGTGCCACCTGGAAAGCCCTGTTACAGTTATGATTTATTATAGCAGAAGGATACAGATCAAATCAGCAAAAGGAAGAGGCACACAGAGCAGGGCCCCAGAGACACCAGGCTGCCGACTCGGGGCACTGTGTGGGCAGTGCTTACTTCTCCCAGCAACAGTGGGTTAAAACCTGCGCAGAGTTGCCAACTCTGTTGCCAACCAAACCCCGGGGTTTGGTCATGTAGACACAACTGACTTTAGTCTCCAGCCCCTCCAGAGGTCAAGATCACACCATGATCCAAGGTCCTAACCTAAATGATATAATTTGCATAGTTCTGGAGGAGGGCATGGCAACCCACTCCAAATTCTTGCCAGGAGAATCCCCAAGAGCAGAGGAGCCTGGCAGGCTACAGTCCATGCGGTCACAAAGAGTCAGACACAACGAAGCACACACATCTGCATGGCTCAAGGTCCCCAGGTGAGCAGACACCCTCAGACAGCATATTCAAAGGACTTAGAAATCTCCTCTCTAGAGCCAAGCAAGAGCCAGAACTTTATTTGGACAAGGGTAACCCTTTACTGCCCACTTGCCCTCTTATCCCATAATCTCAGCCCCAAGAATCTCATGATAGTTTGTGAATAAGCAGGAGAAATAAGCACAGGTCTGTATAAATAGGAGGGTCCAATAGCTAGTATACTGCCAGTATTCAAAGAGCAATAAATTAATAAATTGCTGATTCAGAGGGAATTTCCTAACAGCATTCTGAGAATTCCCCTGGCTCTTCCTATTCAACATTTTTATCATGACTTGGGATGAAAATAAAGACTACAAGCTTACCAAATTTTCTGATGACACCCGATTGAGAAAGACAGAAATATGTCAGCTGACATAGTTGGGATCCAAATAGATTTCAGCAGCCTTGAGTAGTGGACCGGATCCCACAGGATGAAATATAACAGAGCCAGACGGACACTCCTGCTCCTGGATCCTCCACACCAACTCTGCAAGAGCAAGGCAAGAGACGTGGCAAAACAGTGTTAACCATGGAAAGGTTTGGGAGGTTAGCCAGAGGGGAGAACCACATGCGTGTCAGCCTGGCCCCAGATTCCCAAAGCGTCTTTTCAGTCGAATGCATCATCTCTCGGGGGCAGGCGTAAAAGTTGTGCCTGTAACCAGGATGGCAGTGAGGCTACACTGAGGTCCCACCTGTGCAGGAACTCAGAAAGGCGCCTGGCACAGAGGACGTGCCCATCAGTGACAGCTGGGTATGACTGTTATGGACATCACCAACGGATGATTCCTAACCACAACACGGGAGACCCTGGTCCTGCTCAACACTCCTTGGCCTCTAGATGCATGACAACTGCCACCCAGGCTGGAAAGGATGTGAAGAGGAAGGCAAGAAACAGAAGTAAAGGGTGGAGCTCCCAGGAGCTCCCAGGAGCCCAGTGTAGGGTAGATGCAGAACTGTCCCGAGAGGGTTCAGACCACCACAAGGGGTTATTTCCTGGCCCAGCAGGGACCGAAAAAGCCTTTGGTCAGAAGGTTCCAGAGGAAATTCCAGGACTGCATGACCTTAACAGGCTTTATGTTCAGTGACTTGATGGGGTAGGGAGAAAGAGAGGTACTCCCTGGCTCCAAGTCACACAGCCAGGAGATGTCAAAGCTGGAACAAATTCCCCCTTTGAATCTTCCCTTTAGAATGTGGCCCACTCTCCCAGGTGGCCATGTGATGATCTGGGTGGAACTCAGATAAACAATTTATGTTTAGATAAATAGGTTGTATCTCAGCCTGTATGAGAAAAAAATACCTAATTAGCACAATAAACAGTTTTCTCAGGTATTCATTCGTTCCTTCTTCAAAAGAAGAACAGTGTGGACGTTCCTCAAAAAAATGAAAAATAGAACTACTATCCTGGGTCTCCCACATTGCAGGCAGATTATTTACCAACTGAGCCACCAGGGAAGGCCCAGAGCTACTGTATGACCCAGCAATCCCACTCCTGGGCAAACCATTAATTCAAAAAGCTATAAGCACCTGATATTCATAGCAGCGCTATTTACAGTAGGCAGGCATGGAAACAACCCAGATGCCCATCAACAGATGAACGGATAAAACATGGTTCACACAGACGAGGCAATGCTACTCAGCCATTAGACGAGAACAAAATAAAGCAATGCAGCAGCACAGATAGGCTGAAAGACTGCCACGCTGCACGAAGCAGGCCAGACGGAGTAAGTCTGAAGGAAGACAAATACCATACGATATTACTCACTATTTTATTTATTTTATTTATTTATTTTAGATGCGGAATCTAAAATATGACACGAATTAACTTATCTATGAAACAGAAACAGACTCACAGTCATAGAGAAGAGACTTGTGTTTGCCAAGGAGAAGGGGGCGAGGGGAGGAATGGATTGGGCATTTGGGATTAGCAGATGCAAACTACTATATATGGAATGAATAAACAATAAGGTCCTACTGTATAGAACAGAAGTTATATTCAATATCCTAGGATAAACCATAATGGAAAAGAATATGAAAAAGAATCTGTGTGTGTGTGTGTGTGTGTGTGTGTGAACAACTGAATTACTGCTGTACAGAAGAAATTAACACAACATTGTAAATCAACTATATCAGTAAAATAAAGTTTTTTTAAAAGTGAGTCACTGTCAAGAAAAACATTAAGGGAATAATAGTACATGTGACTCTCAGACACAGCAAAAATCTAGAGGGAGGTTAATAGCTAAAATTATGGAAGGATCACACTGCTCCACGCTTCCTGTCTAATACTCAGCTCAGATTATCTTTTCTCTTATCTTATAGTGGGACTAAATCTCTCTAAATACTAGCTAACACCCTCCTTCTTTGGACACATAATAAGCTGATTAATAAAAAGATTTACCCAAGCCCACACATGTGACCAGTCTGTCTATCATGATTTGCATATAATGTTACTATCTTAAAACTTTCCATTTCATGCTCTGGTTTTCTTCAGTTTTACTTTCCTTCCCCATTTCCAGAACACACTTGTGCATACACACCAGTGCCTGCACACACAGACACACACTGTCCACGACCTTCTGCCAATCAGAACAAGGCTGCCTTCTTTTCAGTCAGTTCAGTTCAATTCAGTCGCTCAGTGGTGTCCGACTCTTTGCGACCTCATGAATCATCACCATCTCCTGGAGTTCACTCAAACTCAAACTCACGTCCATTGAGTCGGTGATGCCATCCAGCCATCTCATCCTGTCGTCCCCTTCTCCTCCTGCCCCCAATCCCTCCCAGCATCAGTCTTTTCCAATGAAGTCAACTCTTTGCATGAGGTGGCCAGAGTACTGGAGTTTCTGCTTTAGCATCATTCCTTCCAAAGAACACCCAGGACTGATCTCCTTTAGAATGGACTGGTTGGATCTCCTTGCAGTCCAAGGGACTCTCAAGAGTCTTCTCCAACACCACAGTTCAAAAGCATCAACTCTTTGGTGCTCAGCTTTCTTCACAGTCCAACTCTCACATCCATACATGACCAATAGAAAAACCATAGCCTTGACTAGACAGACCTTGGTTGGCAAAGTAATGTCTCTGCTTTTGAATATGCTACAAATAACATTACTAAACTGTGGACTTAAAAGTTGGTGTATAAATATTTTTGATCAGTGTTACTTGGAAAATAAAGTATAATCACTACAGAAAGAAAAAAAAAGTCTGCCTTGACAATACATCATAGTTGACTGGCTATCCCTACTGCTTCTCAGAAGATTTCCCCCACCTTCTCCTGATGCATGAAGTTCCTAAGGGGAGTGGGTGGGAGCAGAGGAGTAGAGGAAAAGAAATCTGGGTCCAAGAGCTGGTGTGTGTGTACCTGTTTAACGGAACCCTTGTCCTAGCCCTCTTTCCTGTCGTCCCCTTCTCCTCCTGCCCCCAATCCCTCCCAGCATCAGTCTTTTCCAATGAAGTCAACTCTTTGCATGAGGTGGCCAGAGTACTGGAGTTTCTGCTTTAGCATCATTCCTTCCAAAGAACACCCAGGACTGATCTCCTTTAGAATGGACTGGTTGGATCTCCTTGCAGTCCAAGGGACTCTCAAGAGTCTTCTCCAACACCACAGTTCAAAAGCATCAACTCTTTGGTGCTCAGCTTTCTTCACAGTCCAACTCTCACATCCATACATGACCAATAGAAAAACCATAGCCTTGACTAGACAGACCTTGGTTGGCAAAGTAATGTCTCTGCTTTTGAATATGCTACAAATAACATTACTAAACTGTGGACTTAAAAGTTGGTGTATAAATATTTTTGATCAGTGTTACTTGGAAAATAAAGTATAATCACTACAGAAAGAAAAAAAAAGTCTGCCTTGACAATACATCATAGTTGACTGGCTATCCCTACTGCTTCTCAGAAGATTTCCCCCACCTTCTCCTGATGCATGAAGTTCCTAAGGGGAGTGGGTGGGAGCAGAGGAGTAGAGGAAAAGAAATCTGGGTCCAAGAGCTGGTGTGTGTGTACCTGATTTAACGGAACCCTTGTCCTAGCCCTCTGAGTCAGACATTATTCCCACTTCCAGTTGAGAAAATTAATGTTAAACTACATGAGGGTGTTGAGCAGTGATTTAATCCTGGATCTGTCAGCCCTCATGGTCTTGCCCTCCAGTGAGAAAAGAGGCTGCAAGTGCAGAAGCCCCTGGAAGGGAAATTCTCAAGAAGATTTCAGCCAACCCAGTACATTCATAAATGACAAATGTGGATTCTTTCCTGAAGATAGAGGCAAGTGAAGGGAACAGGAGGGCATACCCTGCAATGAGGGTGTGAGTGCCACCTGCAGGAGTCTAGAAAGACATAGTGACTTAAATGCACACAAAGGCATGTACCTCCAGTAGAAGAGCAGGCCTGAAAACAGACTTCCTCCATCCCTCGGCCTGGGACCAGCCCCCTGAAAAGCCTCTCTCCAATCTAAACACGGAACCCCTGAGATCAAACTTTTGCTCCCTTGCCTATTAGCTCCGTGACTATAGGGAAGAGACCTAAACTCACCATACCTCAGTTTTCTCATCTGTCTAATGGGGCGATGATAATGCCCAACTCATCAGTTGCCGGGAGGATTTATTGAAGCACAATGTTCTTAGTACAGCGTTTGTCATCTAGTAAGCCCTCTGCACATGCAGATGTTACTGATACTATTATGATTGCCTTTGTTAAGATTCAAGAATTCCTACCTCAAGTAATTGGTGGGAGGATTAAATGAGCAAAAATATTTGTAAGTGACTAATGTAAGGTGATGAGTGGTGGAAATTCTTAAGTACTGATGCCTTTGACTTCTGCTAAATTAGAAGGGACTGAGTAGAGATAATACTCACTAAAGCATCAATCTGAGTCTCCCATCTCTTAAAATATTATATTTGCAAACCACATGTCTGATAAGGGGTTAATATTCAAAATATGAACTTCCAGATGTTCAAGCTGGATTTAGAAAAGGCAGAGGAACCAGAGATCAAATTGCCAACATCTGCTGGATCATCAAAAAAGCAAGAGAGTTCCAGGAAATCATCTACTTCTGCTTTAATGACTATGCCAAAGCCTTTGACTGTACGTGGATGACAACAAACTGTGGAAAATTCTTCAAAAGATGGGAATACCAGACCACCTGACCTGCCTCTTGAGAAATCTGTATGCAGGTTAGGAAGCAATAGTTAGAACTGAACATGGAACACAGACTGGTTCCAAATAGGAAAAGGAATACGTCAAGGCTGTATATTGTCACCCTGCTTATTTAACTTATATGCAGAGTACATCATGAGAAACATCAGGCTAGAGGAAGCACAAGCTGGAATCAAGATTGCCAGGAGAAATATCAATAACCTCAGATATGCAGATGACACCACCCTTATGGCAGAAAGTGAAGAGGAACTAAAAAGCCTCTTGATGAAAGTGAAAGAGGAGAGTGAAAAAATTGGCTTAAAGCTCAACATTCAGAAAACGAAGATCATGGCATCTGGTCCCATCACTTCATGGGAAATAGTTGGGGAAACAGTGACAGATTTCATTTTCTTGGGCTCCAAAATCACTGCAATGGTGACTGCAGCCATGAAATTAAAAGACTTTTGCTCCTTGGAAGAAAAGCTATAACCAACATAGACAACATATTAAATAGCAGAGACATTACTTTGCCAACAAAGGTTCGTCTAGTCAAGGCTATGGTTTTTCCAGTAGTCATGTATGGATGTGAGAGTTGGACTATAAAGAAAGCTGATTGCTGAAAAATTGATGCTTTTGAACTGTGGTGTTGGAGAAGACTCTTGAGAGTCCCTTGGACTGCAAGAGATCCAACCAGTCCATCCTAAAGGAAATCAATCCTGAATATTCATTGGAAGGACTGATGCTCAAGCTGAAACTCCAATATTTTGGCCACCTGATGTGAAGAACTGACTCACTGGAAATGACCCTGATGCTGGGAAAGATTGAAGGCAGGAGAAGAAGGGGATGACAGATGATGAGATGGTTGGATGGCATCACCAACCCAATGGACATGAGTTTGAGTAAACTCCAGGAGTCAGTGATGGACAGTGAGGCCTAGTGTACTGCAGTCCCTTAGGATTTCCTTAAGGGTCTAGTTGTTAAGAATCCACCCTGCAAGGCAGGGGTGTGGGTTCTTTGCAATGCACAGGGTTCGGGTTAGATTTCTGGTTAGGGAACTAAGATCCCACATGCTTATCAGTTCAGTTCAGTTGCTCAGTCATGTCCAACTCTTTGCAACCCCATGAACTGCAGCATGCCAGGCCTCCCTGTCCATCACCAACTCTTGGAGTCCACCCAGAACCATGCCCATTGAGTCGGTGATGCCATCCAACCATCTCATCCTCTGTCATCCCCTTCTCCTCCTGCCTTCAATCTTTCCCATCATCAAGGTCTTTTCCAATGAGTCAGCTCTTCGCATCAGGTAGCCAAAGTATTGGAGTTTCAGCTTCAGCATCAGTCCTTCCAGTGAACACCTAGGACTGATCTCCTTTAGGATAGATTGGTTGGGTCTCCTCGCAGTCGAAGGGACTCTCAAGAGTCTTCTCCAACACCACAGTTCAAAAGCATCAGTTTTTTGGTGTTCAGCTTTCTTTACAGTCCAACTCTCACATCCATAAAAGACCACTGGAAAAACCATAGCCTTGACTAGATGGACCTTTGTTGGCAAAGTAATGTCTCTGCTTTTGAATATGCTATCTAGGTTGGTCATAACTTTCCTTCCAAGGAGTAAGTGTCTTTTAATTTCACAGCTGCAATCACTACATGCTCATAGCATGGCAAAAAACCTCCCCAAAACATAAAACAGTCAAACATACAGAAGCAGAATAGAATGGTGGTTGCCAGGGGTTAGGGGGACAGGGAAATGAGGAGCTACTATTCATGGGGTATAAAGTTTCAACTATGCAAGGTGATTAAATCCTAGACATCAGCTATACAACTTTTTGTCTACAGTCAACAATATACTTCAAGTTTGTTAAGGGGTAGGATCACTTAACACACTTTGTTAAGTGTTCTGACCACAGCAAAAGTGTGTTTGCAAACCAGAGTTGCTCTCTCCACTCCACTCCAGAGCCACCCTGGGAGCAGGAAGAGAACCAAGGGGTGCTCAACCTTGAAGGGCTGAGTGTATCCTGACCCAGGGCTCCAGCACCAGCCTGTGGCTTGGGATGGGGGTGGACATGTGAACAGACAGAGGGCACTGAACCTTGCATGGGCACGCGGGTGGCAGAGGCCAGGAGGGAGGGCCCAGTCCAACACAGACCTGGATGGGACTTGCCCACATCAGCTGCTCTCCTGCCTCCAAATCTTTTTTTTGAAGAAGGGACTTGCCCACATCAGCTGCTCTCCTGCCTCCAAATCTATTTTTTGAAGAAGGGACTTGCTTTAGTTTGACTGGTCATTCTGAGTGAAACTGAACTCTGTGAAAGTTCCCTAAACTGGACGGAGAACAAGCCCTCCCCCATCCCCATCCTCTTTCACAAACCTGATCACAATTGGATTATCATCCCAATTTACAGGTGAGCTTGGAGCTCAAGGGACTCCTTCGAGGTTACCTATCAAGTTTACATGCTTGAGTCTGTGGTGGCGGGGGGATGCTACAGATCTTTACTTCACCCCCCATTGTAGCTCAGATGGTAAAGAATCTGCCTTCAATGCAGGAGACCTGGGTTTCATGCCTGGGTCAGGAAGATCCCCAGGAGAAAGAAATGGCAATCCTCTCCAGTATTCTTCCGTGGAGAATCCCATGGACGGAGGACCCTGGCAGGCTACAGTCCATGGGGCTGCAAGAGTCGGACACGACTGAGTGACTAAACCACCACCACCTTACTTCACTGTTATGCCAAATATCTTTAGCCCATTCTTCATTTATTTTTCCTGGTAAAATTGAGTTCTGGAGGCCTCATAATGGAATTCCAGAGATTAGCCTTAAAAAATGCAACTCTTAATAATGAACAAAAGGAGCCGCAGGAAGATATGGCAACATTCCCTTCCTCCTGTGTACGTGGAGGGAGAGACACTGTTCTGTATTATAAGACTAAGCCAAGGGGACTTTCCTGGCAGTCCAGGGGTTAGGACTCCGTCAAAAAACAAACAAACAAACAAAAAACTAACCCAAATAATCTAGCTGGACAAGGTATTAAATTAAGATCTTTCTCAAGAATTGATATTGAAGATTTGTAAGAATGTAACTGGTACTCATTTCTTCAGTTTTCTGTTCAAGTAAAACTGCCTGTGTTATTTGAATGGGGTGGGGGGAACTGTGTTCTAAGGTTTTGGACATTGTTGCCAGACATCCTTAAAAACTACCTCCTAAAAAACTGTCATTCTGGGGCTTCCCTGGTGGTCCAGTGGTTGACAGTCTGTGCTCCCACTGCAGGGGGATAGGTTCGATCCTTCGTCAGAAAGAACCCTAAGATCCCATATGTCGTGTGACCAAAAAAACCCAAGAAAACAAACAAAATCTGTCATTCTGATTGTTGTTTAGTGGCTCAGTCAGGTCTGACTCTTTTCGGCCCTGTGGACTGTAGCCCGCCAGCCTCCTCTGTCCACGGGATTTCCCAGGCAAGAATACCGGAGTGGGTAGCCATTCCCTTCTCCATGGAATCTTCCCCATCCAGGGATCGAACCTGCGTCTCTTAGCTGCTGCCGTATGGGTTGAACTTACTGTGTCACCTCCAAAGAAGCTGAAGTCCTAACGCCTCTACCCCATACCTGTGAATGTGACCTTATTTGGAAATGGGGTCTCTGCAGATGATCAAGTTAAAGTGAGGTCATTGGGCCCTAATCTACTATGCTAAGGGGACATTTGGACCCAGAGACAACAGACACACACAGAGGGAAGACAACGAGAAGACATAAGGGGACTCTACCTACAAGCCAAGGAACATCTGAGGCCACCAGAAGAGATTCTCCCCCAAGCCGTCAGAGGGAATCAACCCGGATGACATCTTGATCTCAGACACGTGACTCCAGAACTGTGACATAACAAATTTCTGTGCCACCCAGTGGGTTATGACAGCCCCTGGAAATGAATACTGCTGTTCCATAGAGAGCACGACCGCTACTGGACTTCCTTATCAGTCAGCTTTTTGTTAAAACAAGACAGCATTACTGGCATTTGCCTCTTCTCCCACAGGCGTGGCAGGAGAAACAAAATGCTCATGCAACTTGAATCTGTTTCTTTTGAACGGACAGCCCTGATTGGATGACACGTCTGACCTGCTTCCGTCCCACCACAGTTGCACCAGGGTACTGCTGTTTGTTTTCTGTCCTCCATTAACCTATGCTCCTTTTATATTGTTTGCTCTTCTCACTGTTAACTTGCAAGTGCCCCTTTAAAAATTAGGTACTGTGGACAAAGAATGTCCCCTGCCATATCAGTAAACAAAGGATGCCGTGGCCATTACATCATCAGCCACTGCAGCCATCCACGACTGTGCACCCTGAGATTTAGGATGGAGAAAAACAGGATATTGTTTCCTAGTTAAGATGCATATCAAGAGAATAATTTCAATAAGCTCAGACTCTTGCATCTTCCTATACGCAGAAAAGTGCCAAGTCCATTTATTTTAGAGATGTTTTTTCTCTAATTGACACTAATCTTTTGATGTTCAACTCCCTTTTATTTAATTTACGGTTTCTTTTTTGCAAAAACTTCTTTATATCTTGGCTCCTCCCTCACCTCTTTGGAACAGTCCCTCAGAGTTTTAAGAGAGACTGTAGCCAGGGGCTTAAGTCCTCAGTAAGTCTGCTCAATAAAAACATAATTCTCAATTTTTAGGTCATTTTTTTTTTTTTTCACTTGACAGTACCTTATGTCTCTTTAAGGTGTTGCAAATGTTTTCTTCCAGCCTGTCATTTCAGTCCAGTTCAGTTCAGTTCAGTCGCTCGTTGTGTCTGACTCTTTGCAACCCCATGAATCGCAGCACGCCAGGCCTCCCTGTCCATCACCAACTCCCAGAGTTCACTCAAACTCACGTCCATCGAGTCGGTGATGCCATCCAGCCATCTCATCCTCTGTCGTCCCCTTTTCCTCCTGCCCACAATCCTCCCAGCATCAGAGTCTTTTTCAATGAGAACTCTTCGCATGAGGTGGCCAAAGTACTGGAGTTTCAGCTTTAGCATCATTCCTTCCAAAGAACACCCAGGACTATCTCCTTCAGAATGGACTGGTTGGATTTCCTTGCAGTCCAAGGGACTCTCAAGAGTCTTCTCCAACACCACAGTTCAAAAGCATCAATTCTTCAGCACTCAGCTTTCTTCTCAGTCCAACTCTCACTTCCATACATGATTACTGGAAAAACCATAGCCTTGACTAGACGGACCTTTGTTGGCAAAGTAATATCTGTGCTTTTGAATATGCTGTCTAGGATGGTCATAACTTTCCTTCCAAGGAGTAAGCATCTTTTAATTTCATGGCTGCAATCACCATCTGCAGTGATTTTGGAGCCCCCCAAAATAAAGTCTGACACTGTTTCCACTGTTTCCCCATCTATTTCCCATGAAGTGATGGGACCGGATGCCATGATCTTCATTTTCTGAATGTTGAGCTTTAAGCCAACTTTTTCACTCTCCTCTTTCACTTTCATCAAGAGGCTTTTTAGTTCCTCTTCACTTTCTGCCATAAGGGTGGTGTCACCTGCATATCTGAGGTTATTGATATTTCTCCTGGCAATCTTGATTCCAGCTTGTGTTTCTTCCAGCCCAGGGTTTCTCATGATGTACTCTGCATATAAGTTAAATAAGCAGGGTGACAACATACAGCCTTGACGTACTCCTTTTCCTATTTGGAACCAGTCTGTTGTTCCATGTCCAGTTCTAACTGTTGCTTCCTGACCTCCATATAGATTTTCTCAATTTTTAAAAGGCATTATTTTTCATAAATATTTAAAATTTTTATGTAACCAAATATTTAACCTTTTCTTATATGGGTTTCTCCATTTCAAGATCACAAAAATCTCCTATTTCTTTTCCCCAACATTTTTACAGTTTTGTTTTTTATGTTTAGGGATCAGACTTTATTTTATTCCTGTTGGACAGCTCTATGATCGAGCACCACTATTTTTTTTTAATAGAGGTATAATTGATCAGCACCATTAACTGAATAATATAATCTCTCCCACAGATGTGGAATGTCTTTTATCATAAATTGCTAGATACATGGGTCTGTTTCTGGGCTTTATTCACATTGACTTCATTTGCCTTTCTTTAGCAATCAACCATAGAAATGTGTATGCAAACAATCTGAACAGCCTACAGTGGACTAGTGTAGAATGCAGGCCTGGACTGTCTCCTGGGGGTTACCACTTGGTCGTTGGCTGCCATGCAACAAATGTGGGAGGTCAGATCTTCTAAATTTTTAGAAGTGCCAGACATTCAGGTTTTTATGTGAAATCTGCTTTGAAAGTGATGGCAATTAACTTTTAAATTTAAAAGACATTATATGGACAAAACATATTTGCAAACTGAAAGCAACTGGTTCCGCTCCAGATGCTGAAATGTGATAACACAGAGGAAGGCTGGGCTGGGTCTAGGTGTCCTCCTCCAGGTCCCTCCACTGTAAACACTAGGGAGCAGAAGAGGAAGGCTGAGGTAGCAGCTCCGGAAACCTTCGTTATTTGCAGCCACCCCCTGGGAAAGACAGTAGCATAGTGCCTCCTTTGACCTCTTACCCACAGGAGCTGATGGTGTGGTTCCTGGTTTGCTCTGCCATCAGGAGGTGGTAGGTCAGCATGGGGGGGATCTGGGGGCAACATCAGTCAAATTGGGCCTCCTAGGCCCTGCTTGGCTGAGTGATACAGGAAGGGGATGTGAGGTGCTGGCTGAGGATGCAGCCGAGATTCTGGTCCTCCAAGACAAGCTGGAGAGTGACATCACCTCCTGTCTAATAATAGTGCAGATTTCCTGGATGTCTAGCTTAACACTGTTTAATCACAAAGGAATGGCAACAGTGATCTCCAACTCTCATGATGAGGGTAAGATCTGAAGGTAGCAAGGACAACACACATCTTAAAACTTCACAAGCATTATCTCACTGTCTGTCACAACCACCCTGTGAGGCAGGCATCATCAGGAGACTGTTCTTGGCCCAAGGGAAAGCCAAAGTTGGGGGCAATCAGAATTTTTTTTTGGCTGTGCCAAGGCACATGTGGGATTTTACTCCTCCGACCAGGGATTGAACCTGTGCCCCTTGTACTGGAAGCACAGAGTCTTAACCACTGGACCACCAGGGAAGTCCCCCAGAATGGTTTGAGATGGTTCTGTGACATGCAGGAAGAAAGAACTGGAGAGTCAGAAACTGCAGGCTCCTTCTCCTTCCCTGCATCCATGTCTGTAGTCATTTATTCACTCAGCAAACCCTTACTCAACACCTCCGATGGGCTGGGTCCTCTTCCAGGCCTTGAGAATATAGCCATGCACAGATCTGGGGCATTGCCCTCCCCTTTCCTCTGAACTATGACCCAGACTGGCCTGTGTTCTGTTCTTCTCTGGCTGAAGCAGTGACCTCAGGCCAACTTTTGCAATTTGCTCTGGAGTCCCTAGTTGTTTCCCAGCTATTGGTCACTTCCTGGAATGTATGACCATTCCAGGACTACACCACGTCATGCCGTGCTTGAGGCACAGAACACTGGCAGGCTCAGACCCAAACCCCAGCCATGCCTTAATTTGACCTATTTTTAAAATATGTTTCAGGCAGGTCAATCCCTGTGGATGCCATTATGAGAGCAGGGTGGGTACATCAGGTTTCTCTTGAAGCAGGAAACAAAGCTCAGCTGGTGGGGCAGCCAGTCTCTGGAACACACGAGATCAACCTCTTTTCCTCTCATTATCTGTCCTTCATCTACATCTTTTTCTCTGATGCCCCCATCTTTTGGGTTCTGTGCCTGAGGAGCAGGAACAGATACTCGATACATGCAGGGCAGTCCCACCAGCTCTACAGGGCTCAGACCCCATCATTTATGTTCTGCAAGCAAACACCTTCTTCCACTGACTGTAGTTGGTAGAACTGTGTGCATGCTCAGTCGCTATGCTGTGTCAGACTTTTGCAACCCTATGGACTGCAGTCTGCTATGCTCCTCTGTCCATGGGATTTCCTAGGCAAGAATACTGGAGCGAGTTGCTATTTCCACCTCCAGGGGATCTTCCTGACCCAGGGATCAAATCTGAATCTGTTGCATTGGCAAGCAGGTTCATTACCCCTGAGTCAATTGCAGTACAACTGCAGTCCCCCCCTCCCCCACCAAAGGTATGTCCAAGTCCAAACCCCAAGCAACCATGAATATGAACTTACTTAGAAACAGGGTCTTTGCAGATGAAATTAAGGTAAGTATCTTGAGATGAGATCATTAATTAAGCTGGGCCCTAAATCCAACTACATAGATTTGGTGTCCAACGGGGTCCTTGTAAGAGACAGAAAAGGAGCACACACACAGACCAAGGAGAGAAGGCCACGTGAAGACAAACAGAGGCTGGATCTGCGCTACTCTGAGCCCAGGGACGCCAAGAATTTCTGACAGCCACTAGAGAAAGGAGGAAGGCCTGGAATGGATTCTCTCTTGGAGCCTCCAGAAGGAATGGACCCTTCCAACACCATGATTTCAGACCTCTAGCCTCTAGGACTAAGAAGAAAGTTTTTTTTAATCTTTTTTTTTTAAATTTTGGCTGTATCCTCAGCATGCAGGATCCTAGTTCCGCAACCAAGGATCAAACCTGCTCCCCCTGCATTGAGAGCTCACAGTCTCAACCATGGACTGCCAGGGAAGTCCCCAGAGTTCTGCTGTTTTAAGCCTCCAGGTTTGTGGGAATTTGTTAGGGCAGGTGAGATCAGAGACCAGAGCCGCCTCCCCCTCTGACTCAGAACTACCAAGAACAGCGTTCCTGAGAGAGTGGCCTTCACTCCTTTCATCTGGAGTCTTGGTTACAGCTCTTAGGTGGTTCTACGGTACCCAGAGGCACTAAACGTCCACCCAGCAGATGTTGTTCACCAGGAGAAGAGACCTGAGGCTGCCTGGGAGGTGCTGGGCTCCGAGGCTTCGAGAGGTGTGGGATCGACGTCCTCGTCCACGTCAGACCGGTCTGCTCCAACCTCAGCCCTCTCTTCCTGCCTGACCCAGAGTCTGCTTTCCAGTTGTTCTTCAGCAATTTCTAGCTCCTCCTCTGTGTGTAAAATAGCCACGGTTTCCCGGGGCAAGTGTGAGGAATAGAGTCCAAATTTGGCTTTACAACCAAACATTGCCTCGTACGGACTCTGCTGCAAGGAATCATCAAAGGCCTGATTCCTCACCATCTGCATGAATCGCAGGCCTTCGGTCCAATGATGGGAGTGGTTACTCTGCATCCAGGCACTCAGCATGGTCTTGACATCACGGCTTGCTCGCTCCAGGAAGCCCTGGCTTTGGCCAGGGTGGGACTTAGCAAGGACAATCTTTAGGTCTGGCCATACCTCGTTGAGCTCATTAACAACCTGGTTTGTGAACTCTATGCCGCTGTCAGATTCTAACACGCTGGGTGGACCAAGAATTGTGAAAATATCCAACAGGACACTGACTACCTCATGGGCCTGCTTGGCTTTTAATGGTCGTAAAATAATGAACTTGGTTAAGTGGTCCTGATAATACAAAATGAACTTGAACTCCCCATCAGCATTTGACCGCATATCAAGGATTTCAACTTGGCATCTGGAGTCATTGTCCTTACACGGCATGGGCTTAGGTGCAAGGCCCCTCTTGGGTACTGGGTTCTTCTGGTGGCACTGTTTACACAGAGTCAGATATAAGACAATGACTTCTTTGGTGACATTCCCATATTTGCCTTGCAGCTCCTTGAGCATGCGTGTCCGCCCGCCATGGCCAATATTGAGATGTGTGTCGTGAAGGATGTCAAACAGCTCTTCCTTGTGTACGTAATACCGTATCCGATCTCGTTCTCTGTGAGCAGCCTCTATGAGTTTCTCTGTGCCTGCTACAGAAATCACATCATATTTTGCTGCACGGCGATAATACGTGATGACTTCTTCCCTTTCTCCTTAGCTTCTTTGACTTCCTTGATTGTTTGAAAGTACTTTTCTTTGGAAAACACCTTGCTGTTATAACTTTTGCTTTCTACCAACTTGGTCACACTGGTGAGAAACTTTTCTCTCATGGTACTTATCTCTGTTTCACTTGGATTTGCAACACCAGGGGGATCATTTCCAGCTCTCTGTGGTGTCGTGGAGAATTGTAAGAAGTCTCCTAAAGAGATGGAGAAAGAAGTGAACAAAGTTGAATTTGATGATATGCCACCTGGAAGACTTTCCCGCCAAAGTTCTTCACAGTTCTTTCATCTGATTTTTGAAGATATGGAAGAAAGATACTAGAGTGCTGGTATAAAGCAGTAACAGAATAAAAATACCCAGAAAGCCCACTAGGGCCATTCAAAACAAGAGCATGTCAACAGAATTTTATTTTTTAAAAATTCAATATATTTGTTTATTTTGGCTGCACCCGGTCTTAGTTGCTGCATGCAGGACCTTTAATTGTGGCAAATAGGATGGAAACTGGACCTCCTTCAGTAGAAGCACATAGTCCTAATCACTGGACCTCCAGGGAAGTCCTGGGATTTTTTTAAATGATGACTTTTCCCTGTCAGTTGTACACATGGTTAGTAAATGAAGACTGAGTCCTTACCCTGAGGGACCGTGTTCTCGTAACTGTTCAGCATTATGCCTCTGCTGTAGTCCTTCTGAGGGGCTTCCTAATACTTCCAGTCTTTGGTCAGATCCTCAAATGTTGCTGCCTCCCCATAAGATATTATTTACTGCCACAGGGACTGCTGTGCCTTGGGGCCTGGGCTGAGGAGCAGCTGCAGCAGAACTGGGGAAGAGACCATGGAGGTTCTGGGGGAAAAGGCATGCCCACACGCATGACTGAATGTGAACATGTGAATATCACACAGAAGAAAAGGTTAACAGTGTAGAGGAAAGGTCACACATCCAGTAAGACGAATCCAGCTTCACAGTGAGAAAGAGGGGTTTTGTCCTCTTGAGGGTCTGCAGGCCTGGCCTGTCTTGATACTGTCTGAGCTGGAGCCCACATATATTTTTCCAGAATGAAGCAGAGTGTCCAGCTGAACTTGAGCACTCTCAAGGTTGGGAGACACTTCCAGGTACAGGTTTGGCAGTTCTGAATAGAGGCAGCAGGGCCTGTTTTCAAAAATGGACAAATTACACTTGGGGATAGAGAGCTGTCAGGAGACTATCATGCCAAAGAGATACCCTAAATGGGGTCCACACACCACTAAGATTGGAGAATTCCTCTGGAAGAGAACTTGATACTCAGGTGTCTAAACCGAGGTTCCTTAGGACAACTCCAGGATATAGGATGTGATGAGGCCAGGGGAAGCCTTCATATGATGATCATAGGAATTCCAACAATCTTACGAAAACAAGATCCCCAAGATGCCAGCCATCAGATGAAAAGCTGAAGGCCACGGCAGAATCCTAAGATGCAGAGAAAGATGGAAACATTTAAAAGCTCTGAGCAAGAGTCTCAGTTAAGCAAAGCTTGATTCCAGGTCCTGAATGTCCTCCACTAAAAAGACTTCGGATTTCCTTGCTTGGCATCATTGGTTAACTACATGACATTCCTGATTCTAAAGACACTTCTGACATTGAAATTGCTGACTTAATGACAATTTTCACAGGGAAAACAGAGACCCTACATTAAATGAACACATTCAGATTTTTAAAATGTGAAAAATATGCATTTTAGAATCAAAGAAACAGAATGTTTGTAAAATACTCTTTAAGCCTGAGCTCCACATTCTCAATGCAAACGGACATTTTAATGGCTCTGAAAAGTCCTTCAGTTTAAAAAAAAAAGGGTTTCATCCACTAGTCCCATATAATCACTGATATGGGGCTTTGTTTCCCAAGGATTATGTATTATCATCCTACAGTCCTTAGAAGACACTTGAAACCACAAGATGGTCAATGCAAACCAGGAAGAGCTTCTAGACTACTCACTGAAACCAGCATCTCTCAGAAACTGGCTGCTCTGGCTGCTATTGAGGCCCTCAGGGAACTACACAGGAAGGAAAAGTCTCACCTCCATCCTATAAAAGAATAAAGACAGGCTGGAAATAATTTATAATCAAAAGATGGAAAAATCTCAGTCTTCAACATGCGAAATTGTCCTTACCCAGTCCCATGAAATTCTATAGCCGGAGAGTCACATTTGGCTAATAGACATATTTCAGTTAGCCTACCCAGTGTCTGTTTTTTTAAAATTGGATGAATTATCTATATTTATAGACTGGGGAGTTCATTAAAAAATCTAGATCTCTAGCTTTCTTGGAAAATGGGACGATCCGGTCACACTGGGAGCTGTTTGGCTTGGCAACATCTGTCTTGTCTTGAGTGGAGAGGCAGTAGCTCCTTTTGGACAGTCCACACTCTCTGGCTTCCCACAGTCTCTAAGCCAGCTACTAACTTTGTCACCTTAACTACCCACCCCTATAGTTAACTGAGCTTTCAACACCTGTTCTAAAGCAGAATGAAAAAAACAAGGCCCCAAAGAAAGGCGGCCAGCTTCCTGGTGTGATCTGTTCTGGTGGGGTAACTGACAAATGAGCTTGTTCACAGAAAACTGAAAAGATCCTCCTTCCTCACTCACCTCTGAGTCTTTGCTTTGGCTGCCCCCGACCTGGAATGCCTTCCATTGATCTTCCAAATCACACCCAGCTCAGGTCAGCATTCTTCCTGATGCACTCTGATTGACATCTGTCTGTCCCTCCTCTGAACAGCCAGGACCACTCACTGGAGCGCTTTGCCTTTTTAGTCAACTGGTTCAGGTGTACACAACCTAGAAGACAGAGGCTGGGGCTTCTATCTCGCTGTATCCCCTCAGAAGGCCCACGAATACAGAGCTGAACAAAAGATGTTCAAAGAATATGTCAAACAATGGCTTACAGAATAGTAGAGAGACAGTGCAGAGGTATAGTTGAGTCTAGGCTTGGGAAGTCGATTTCTGACTCATCACTTATTGAATAAGCGAAGCAAAGTTACTGAGGCTTCAGCTTCCACAACAGATGGCGCGAATGGTAGTCTACCTCACTACAGTTGTGATAATGCAGGTAAAGCACGTAGCACAGTGCCCCGCACCTTCAACAAAACAACCTCCCGCTTATTCCTGAAGACCTGGTTCGGGCATCAGGTCCTTTGTGCGGTCCTGAGTCCCAAGGTCTCCGCAACACCTCGCCCCGTTGCCCGCGGGTTCCTCTCGGCAATCGGGACCCGTCTACTCCCCCAGTTGAAGAGCCAGATGGAGGAGAGACCGATCTAGGGATTTTTTGCAAGAGAGGGAGGCCCGGAAGAAGAAAAAGACGAACCAGGAGCACAGGTCGTGAGCCGCCTCGGCCCCAGCCCGCTCCACCGGCGCCGTCCAGGACCCTCCAGCCCACGAGCGCCAGCGGCTCCGGCGGACCGACGCGCCGGAAACGGCTCCGCGCCGACCGGAAGCCCCGCCCTTCCCGAGGGAGCGCTCAAAGATAAAGCGGCGGGCCATATTGTTGGCTGAGACACGGTAAGGTTCCTGAGGTAAAATCTGGGGCTGGTCGCGGTGCGACCTTGGCTAAGGCAGACACCGACTCGGATCTCCGGAGGCAGCAAAACTGGTCATCTATTTCCCTACATAGTTGTTAAAGCTCCAAGATAAATAAATGCTCGCCTCCAGCACGGAAAGTACATTTATATGCTTAAAGTGAGGAAGGGCGGTGGCACAAGTGTTGCCAACGGCTACTCCTGCACTGCAGCACTTCCTCCTCTCGGAGAAACTGCTTTTTAGGTGAGTATTTTGCCTCAGAGATCTTTAAGCTAAAGATTTCTTTTGGCCTGACACCACTCACTCAACATCAGTGCAGAAAACAAGGGTAAAGGGGGTCCTCGGGTATTTCGCTGCGTCCCTAAAGTGCTGCTTCCTGCTGTTAAAAAAAAATTACTGTATGAGTGCAATATTATTAGATGCTCAAAGCTGGTTAAAAAGCCAGCTTCTTCCCAATGGTACTTTTCACTAGTGGAATCAAGCCACAAGATAAGGATGGTCTGCCCCTAGCAGCTAACATCACCAGGACTTCCTTGAAAACTAAGCTTTGTCCCAAAGCACCACACATAAAGACTCTTCATTTTAACAGTTTTTAATGAAAGCTGTAGACAAGATGACTTTATTCTTGCATCTTCTCAATTGTTTCTTCCTTATATTTGCCCTTTTCCTTTCCTACTTGGCGAGATTTGGCTTTACGTTCGAGGATCTTTTTGCGGTCTTTGTCTAGTTTTAGTCTGGTGATAACCACCTGCAGACAAATTAAAAAAAAAAAATTCTAAGCTTTAAACAATCACCAATACAGAACACATGGGAAGGTCCAACATCCAGTCCCTGACTTGTGGGAGTGGATTGCTTAAGTGCTAGAAATGATTCTTTACCCCCAAACAAACCTGACTTAAATGTTCACTAATGTTCAGCCCACAAAGGAGAAGGCAGTGTGGCACTGGTGGTTCTTCTCACATCTTCTGTGATAAAAATCAGCTGCTTCTACTGCAATGTATTTCAATAACTCCACTCCTCTCACCCCAGTTTTATAAGCTAAGTCATATACATTTTTATTTCCACAGTATCCTTAGTCCTGTAAGTTTGGAAATTAAATGCAGCTTTCACATGTTTCCACCTGCAAAACTTTTAGGAAAATCATAGAACAGACCCTATTCCAGCAGATTTGTCACTAAAGGTATCCAGATTATGACAGATTTTAGTGTTAGGAAGAAGAAGATAGCAGTGAACAAGATCTGGGGATTCAGCATAGTGACCAAAGGACAATCTCCACTACCATGGAGGGTCTATTTAATGAGATGAAATGCTGGAGCAAAGGGGTTAAATTGTTATCAATGTCAGGCAGGCCCCAAGAAAAGGGCTGTACCTGAACAGAGACCTGAGGAGAAAGTAGAAGTGTTTCAAAGAGAACCGCAAACATTCAAGTCCAGAGGCAGGAGAACTTCCAAGTTTAATAGGTGTTTCTCAGATCTGAGTGTGTCTTGTTAAAACAGACCCTTTGTTCTTAAATCACATGGATGGAGGAGCCTGTAGGCTGCAGTCCATGGGGTCGCTAAGAGTCGGACACGACTGAGCAACTTCACTTTCACGCTTTGGAGAAGGAAATGGCAACCCACTCCAGTATTCTTGCCTGGAAAATCCCTGGGACAGGGGAGCCTGGTGGGCTGCCCTCTATGGGGTCGCACAGAGTCGGACATGACTGAAGTGACTTAGCAGCAGCAGCAAACCTGGGAACATAATATACAACTCTGTGAAGCTGCCAGGTGGATGCCGCCAACCAGCACAGAGTAGCATAGTTACAGAAACAGCAAAGAGGCCAGCAGACTAGAACATGGAGAGTGAAATCAAGTAGTAGCTGCTGAGTGAACTTTATATGGCTACGCCAGGTCTTAGTTCCCTAAGCATGCGGGATCTAGTTCCCTAACCAGGGAACGAACCCGTGCCCCTTGCACTGGAAGCAGTCTTAGCCACTGGACCACGAGGGAGGTCCCTGGAGATGAGCCTTGTAGGCCCCTCTGATGCAGACAGGATTCTGAATATGTGACAGCAGTTAACAATCAATAACAACATGCTGGCCTAAGCAGTTGAGAAGGACAGAGCTGTCACACACAGTGTTGGTAGCAGACTACCAAGAGCAAGAGGGTTCAAGAATAAAACAAGCCAGAAGTTTAAACAAGTTGGGTTTGATATTGATTAGATATCCAAGTTGAAATGCAAAATTGTCAACTGGATATTGAGGTGTGTTTGGAATAAGAGATAAAGGTAAGTCAAAGAGGGAGATCAATGGTGTCAAACACTACATTAAATTCAGAAAACACTAAGAATTGGTCACTGTATTGGTGACCTTGACAGTGGCTGATCCAGTCCCAGGGGCAAAAATAACATTATGTAGTAGAGTGGGAAAGCCCTTGCTCTTAGGAGATGCACTCTGTCATGATGCTTGTAATCCATTGGAAGGGTAGGGAAGAAGGGAAAGAAAATGGTAGCTGTGAATTCTAGGTGAAAGATAATGCAACAGATGTATTAGTCTTTTGACTTTTGTGTAGTCTGAGATTAGATTTATGGTGCCAACTCAAGACCTTAAAAAACCCAACACCTCAGTATTTGAACAGGCATCAAGTGCATTTATTACCTTTTAAGAGACAGTAGTATTGGAGAATTCACGTTGAAGTCAAGGACAGGAGAATTAGACTGTATCTTCTATCAATGAATCTAGTCTCTGCGCTCTAGATCTGCAAATGGCTTAAGACCTACTTTCCTTACAGCTTACTCAATTCTGTTTAACACACAGGGTATGGCCTCCATAGCATCTAAAAATTACCTTATTTCCTAGATTTTAAGATCTATTCATGTTAGATCAATCAATCAGCTTACCAATACTTTTTAAGGAAAAGGTACATTACATATACATACATATAGGATAACTGTTAAAGACACCTTGATTTCCAGAACACCTAAAATCTATTTCTGTCAACAAACAGTCACATTTGTCAGTGATTGCTGTAATTTCTGTCCCCCATCTCAAGTATTCTCAAAAACACCTACCTTGCTGGGGTGAATGCCCACATGGACAGTTGTGCCATTAGCCTTCTCCCGCTGCACTCGTTCAATGTAGATGACGTATTTCTTCCTGTAAACCTGGACTACTTTGCCAATTTGCTGCCCTTTGTAGTGCCCTCGTACAACCTAAATGCAAATTAAAAAGTAACATATATGCAGATAAAGGAACATTAAACTTGTAAACCAGTAAATCTATGAATCAGGTAAACCTCATTCCTTCTATCATATACATATACAGGACCTTCCAATTTTGAAAGACCTAATGGTCAATGGAAATGTGCCAGTAATTCTCTCTCTGGCTTCAACTAACCTGCAAGTAAACTATGCCCCATATAAATCTACAGTTATGGACAGTGCATCTCTACAACTGATGGGCCACCAGCAGTGGCGGGCTTGTTTCAGGGTTAAAAAGGAGCAACAAGCCCACCTTGTTTTTTTGTACCAGTTGACAAGGAAACTGTCACTTCAAAGGGAACAGGCCACAAATATTTAAATTCACAACCAAAAGCGTCCACTAAGTGCCAGAGCATGGGCAGCAGCTAACACTTCAGGAACAGGCCAATTCTCTCCCAAAGGTTAATGAACATCATATCATTCTCTCCTCGATGATCCTCACCCAGCCACAGTGTTGCTCAATAGGTGCTTCTTCCCAATCACAGACTTTCTCAGATTAAACTATCCTGGAAGCAGAAGATGGCCTCTCAAATCTACCAGCAATTTTAACACCAGCACAGGAGCAAAAAAAACGGCTGTTCACCTCGTGAAATGTTGGTAACATGGAAGCTGCTTAAGAGATGGCTTGAAATCTTTTCTTAACCTGTGCCCCTGCATTGGGAGTGCCGTCTTAACACCCAGACTGCTAGTTCCCTGGAACTTGTGTATCTGAATTTTGATTTAGACACAGAATTGTTTACTGGTTCTCAAATGCCTCTCTAATGACCAAACATACCCAGAAAAAGATAATCCCAAGCCAATGTACTGGTTCCAAACCATCTTTCTTCTGTTTTATCATGACTGCATCTGATGCTTGAGACAACAGATTTTCACCAAAGAGTAACGGTGAAAAAAGCAGTTTACGTTTCAACTCATCATCTGTTAATAAAAGTGCAGGATATTCAACAAGATGACCTGAACACAGGCACATACCTGAACTTCATCATCCTTTCGGATGGGCATGGATCGAACGTTGTACTTCTGTCTTAGCTCTTTAGAAAGAGGAGAAGACATGATTTTCCTGCGAATGTGGGAAGGCGCATTGAAATGCCTTTTTCGATTCTTGCTTCGGTCAGAAGTCACAAAGGGATTGAACTTCATTTTGGCTAAATAAAAAGTTAAAAGAGCTGTAAACCCTTAAAGGACCAAAATCTCACTCAGTTTATTTTCTTTTTTAAGAAAACAAGATGTTTGTTTATTGTATTTATTTGGAAAACAATAAAGATAAACTTATCAAAAACAAGTCTTATGAACAAGCATTTTAAATGTTTAATATTGGACTAATACAATAACAAAACCGACCTGTGAAATTTTGAACATTTGTTGTTTTGGATACAAAAGGCCTAATTTAAATAAGATCTGAAACACCTTTATGAAACTTATTTTGCTCAATGGGTATGATATTAAAGTTTTATATATATATATGGAAGTGAAGTGAAAGCTACTCAGCTGCTCTTTTTGACCCCATGAACTGTAGCCCACCTCGCTCCTCTATCCATGAGGATTTCCCAAGCAAGAATAGAATACTGGAGTGTCTCACTCAGTTTACAAACAAGTATCTGCAACAATTTCATCTTGAAAGTTTACAATGCTCACAAAACCTGTCACATTAACTTCATCAAAACCTGCTTGAGCTGAATTGCCCTACTAGGATTTTTATTTAATTACAGGATAGAAGAATTTCCCATAGCCTACAGACCTACTGGAATTAATCTTTTTGTTTACACTCTCAAACTCCACGTGTTAGTCGTTCAGTCGTGTCCGACTCTTTGCGACCCCACGGACTGTAGCCTGCCAGGCTCCGCTGTCCATGGAATTCTTCTTGGCAACAACATTGGAGTGCCTAACCAGCCATTCCCTTCTTCAGATCTTCCCGACCCTCGGGTCGAAGCCGGTCTCCAGCATTGCAGGCGGTTTATCTATCGTCTGAGCCACCAGGGAAACCCAAACTCCTTAATTACCGCGTAAGGAAGCTAAGACGGTGCTTATATCTCTGTTCATTAGGGTACAGGAGACTTGACAACTCAATTCAAACTTATTACCACGTTTTAGAAAAACCAGTCAACATTAATCTACGGAACGGCGCCTGAACAGATTAACTCTCCTCCCAAATGAATGAAATGAGGCCCTATATCCCGAATCTGGAAAACGCACAGAACTCGGGTCCAAAAAGTCTTCCAACGGGCGTGCGAGGCGTAAAAGTTTTACCAAGAAACTACCCGAGACCATTCTTTAGGAAACTCTTCTGTCCAGACTAGACACCACAGGCTCTCTACCCTTCAGCTCCCGTTTCCAAGTCTCAAAACCCTCTTTCCTCCTCCTTCCTCCGGCCCGGCGGCCTTTGGCTTAGGGGAAAAGCCAAGACCATCCTGGCCCCCCTCCCTGGCTGCTACTCGGTCGCCGGAACAGTACTGGGGCACTCCGGGTGGAAAGCCACCGTGCCCGTGAACAGATGGTTGCGGATTATACGTTTTGTCCCGGGAAACCCTTACCCGCTAGCACTTCAGTGATGGCCACAGAAGGGAAGAGATCTACAGGCTGCTTCCGGTTCTGTAAGTTTCCGCAAGATCTCGCGAGACCGACGTTTCTTGAGCAAGAGAGGCGCGGGGTTTGAACGCTGAGAGGAAACTGGGAAGACATCGATGACTATCGCCCTCTCGTGGCTCGGAGGGGAACTACGAGGGACTGCAAAACTACTGTAGGTCCTGGAGCCTCCGGTGGGGAGTCCTGGATTTTGCAGCTGCGTCCTCTGGGAACGGTAGTTCCTGGGCGAGTTGGCGGGGTGGAGGGGGCTGTTTGGGGTCTTACTGTCGTGGAGAGTGTTGAGGAAGTGAGCGGCCCCAGGGACCTGTGTCCCTTCACTACCGAACACCAGGCAGGAGAGTCCTTTAACTGGGAAAAGGCGGGTCCTATATTTGACCGCCAGGTGGCGTTGGGACTCCAGCTAGCTGGTCACCTCGGTTACCTGGACGTCCCAGGCAAAGGCACTGGGCCTGTCGACTATTCGTGTCGCGTAAGCGGCTCCAGCCCCGCGCGTGCTGCCGCGTGAACACAGCCGAATGTGCGAACTCTTTCGCGGGCCCCGCCAGAGATTCAGCTCCCGCCAGCGAGGGGCCTTCGAGGACTTGGACCGCGAGTCCGTCCCCCCAACCCCGGGAAAATAGGACTGAACCCGGGTTTCTAACGCGCTCCCAGGTGATGCCGGGAGTGCTGGTCCGAGACCACACCTTGAAGGAGCGCGGCGTGAGGAAGCCTCTCCACGCTGAGAGCTATTCCCTTTTCCTCATTTTACCGCTTGCTTTCATTCAATTCAGGATCTGATGGAAGCAGGGCTAAGGGGTGCGCGCCCCTGCAAAAGAACTGCAGGCAGGGTGAACTCCCGCCGCGCGTCCGGCCGCGCACCTAGTAAGGGACCGGTTTCTGTTGAATGAATAATACAGATGTCATGGGAGAGGAAGACACGTTTCATGATGCTTAAGACTTAGCTTGCAGAGTCCTAGGGGCACTCACTGAATTTTTAATTCCTTTAATCCACCAAAGAGTCTTGCAATCCTGGTATTGTTCCATATCACAGATGGGGACACTGAGCCACATAGAAGTGAGAGGAGTTCGTGCAATACAGAACCCATAAGTTATAGACAAACCCCTGAAGGCTGGCTTCCCAGCTCCTTCTGGTAATTCCCTAAGCGGGCCTGATTTGTAAGAACCCATTGGGTCACATCCAAGTGAGAAATCTTATCTTTTGAGGGCCCACATTGGAGTCAGTCAAGATTGTGTGTTTTTTGTTGTTGTTGTTGTTGTTTTTTTTGGCCACACCTGCGGCATGTGGGATCTTAGTTCCCCGACCAGGGATAGAACCTTTGCTCCCTGCAGTGCTTTCATGATTTAAAAATAGTTTTGTTCTTAAATATGCAGTGAAGATACTGTCCAGGATTTTATTTGTAGTTCAAAAATTTAGGGAGAGCAGAATTACTCTACTGCAATTCTTTTCAACAAATGTTCATGGAACATCTTTTATGGGGCCAGCCTAGAGTTGCACACTGGAGTCGCAAAATAGAATTAGTCAAAGTTTCTGCCTGTGGGAAGCTCACTGTCTTAACAGGAGAGATAAACAAGGAAATCAACCACCTTAGAAGCCCAGAAAAGTGCTCACTGAGCCCAGTTGCCCTTAGGTGCTTCTGTGCTTGGAGAACAGAAGAGGACTCCCGGGTCAGGGAAGACCTGGGGTGAAGTCACCCTTCACTGACTTTTGAAGAATGTTACAATTAGCTCCTCCTGTTGATGTATGGCAGAAACCAACACAACATTGTAAAGCAATTACCCTCCAATTAAAAATAGATTTAAAAAAAAAATTAGCTCCTGGAGGCAGTGGGAATAGCTTGAGGGAAAGGCATGGAGGTGTGAAGTCCATGACAGTGACTCCAGGAGCCAGGTCTTTGTGGCTGGCATGAGAGGCATTCAGACAGAAGCCCATCGGGTGCTGGGGTTGAGCTGAGTTTGAGTTGCATGTGGATAGTCATGGGAGACTCTGAAGGCTCCTGCCTTTCCTACTTGCCTTCCTTTCTGGTCTCTACTGTCTTACCCCCTTCTCTTTCTTCTTATCTCTTCTTCAGGTCTCGCCATCATCTTCCTCTCTTCCCACCAAGGTCTTCTCTGTTTCTTCAGCCTCCCCATCATTGTTCGTTGTCGCCCAACCCCCTCAGGCCTCTTTACTTCCTTCTCTCCATGCAACACAGTCCTTGTAATTAAACTTCAGCCCACCACGTGGAAGCATAATCACTTTATACAGTATGAAGATGGATGGAAATTGTACCCACAGAGGGAGATGACTACTAGCCTAGTTATAGTCTGTTTATCTTCACAAGTGTCTGTTGGGTGTCATGGCTCCACCCCACTTGATTCTCTGGGCCACCTCACCTGGCTGCCCTCTCTCTCCACATTGTTCTTACATGAGTCCTTTTGTTGTTGTTGAGCCTGAACCACTGGACTGCCAAGGAAGTCCCCACATGAGTCTTTTTTCTTTTTTTAAGAGCGATTTATTTATTTATGGCTATGCTGGGTTTTCATTGCCGCATATGGGCTTTTTCTAGTTGTGGCGAGTGAGGGCTACTCTTCCTTGCAGTGCACAGGCTTCTCACTATGGTAGCTTCTCTTGTTGAGAAGCACAGGCTCGAGGCACATGGTTTTCAATGATTATAGCTCTCGGGCTCAGTAGTTGTGGCACGTGGTCTTAGTTGCTTTGCTGCATGTGGGATCTTCCTGGAGCAGAAATCGAACCCTTGCCCCCTGCATTGGCAAGCGGGTTCTTGACCATTGTGTCACTAGGAAGTCCCCCACACAAGTCCTTTTAAACTGGCTCCTTAGGGTCATCCTGAGAGTGGTCTTTGAGTAGCCCTAGATGGTTGGATGGATCACCGACTCAATGGACATGGGTTTGGGTGAATTCCAGGAATTAGTGATGGACAGGGAGGCCTGGCGTGCTGTGGTTCATGGGGTCGAAAAGAATCAGACACGACTGAGTGACTGAACTGAACTGAAGACACTAAAAGCGGGTGTTATCCAGGTTTCATGCCTGCATCCCTGGACTAAACTTTTTTTCTGGACACCAGGCCAACATGTGTCTTTGATCACTGGTTCATTTGTTTATCCATTCACTTATGCGTGCTTCAAATACTTATCCAGTTTTGACTCTTTGCTAATGATCTTACCAAGATCAGTGAGATCTAGCCTCTCCTCAAGGAGCAGGCCATCTAGAAGAAGGAGACGGACTTGTAATGAAATGTCTAGGGAGGATGACGGGATGCGGGGGAGGGCATGGGGCGGGACACAGTAGAGAAGCAGAGAATTCATTACATGTCGTGTGATGTGGCAAAAAAAAAAAAAAAATGGTGGGACCCAGAGAAATGCATAGGAACTTAGGAATGCTGACAGTATTAAACTTTTTACCTTCCTTCCTGGGGTGCCCGTTAAGCCTAAGATGTCACACCTGGGACCAGACAAACCAGCCCCTCAGAGCCAGTAGCTGACACTCTGAAACCACAGAACAAGCAGTCTGGCAGCTCTCAAACTTTCTTGGGGTCTCCTCCTCACTCACCAGGCAACAGATGTGTACACAGAAGATATCTTTAGCTTCTAATATAATTTTTCAATTTAGTGTTTGAATAATCCATACATTTACTTGGCTCAGATATCCGAAAATGCCAAAGTTGAACAGAGAAGTTCCTTTCCTGTTCCATCATTTTCTCATCCCCTTCCACAACTGATCACTCTTTTTTTTTTCAAATCTCCCCAGTTGCTTTATGCACAAATAAGCAAATCGGAAAGTAGATTCTTTTTTTATTCTTTCAGCTGTGCCCCACAGCATGTGGGATCTTAGTTCCCTGACCAGGGATGGAACCTGGGCCCCCTGCATTGGGAGAGGGGAGTCTTAATACTGGACAGCCAGGAAAGTGCCCTGGAAAGTAAATTCTTATTCCCCCACTTTTGACACAAATTGTATAATCGGACATCCAGCATTCCACCCCTTGCCTTTGCCCATTGGCCATTGGGTCTTCCAGACTTTCCGGTCGGTTTGCAGGTCCTTCCTTGTTCTTTTCACAGCTGCGTAATATTCTCTGCATCGCTTGTAGGGTTTTCCCAATTCTTGGTTTTTAGGAACAATAGTGCAATTGTATAACATATGTTGATGCCCCAACATGCAAGCATATCTGTCAGATACATTTCTAGAATTTCTGGGTCCATGTGGACATTTGATAATGTCAAATTTCCCTTCCTGTTTTTTTTTTTAATATTTATTTGGCTGCACTGAATCTTAGTAGCAGCATGAAAGATTTTTTTTTTAGCATGAAGGATCTTTAATCTTCGTTGAGGCATGTGGGAACTATTTCTCTGACCAGGGATCGAACCCAGGCCCCTTCCATTGGGAGTCTTAACCACTGAACCAGGGAAGTTTCCTTCTTAGAGGTTTTATCAATATACTTTGCTACTGACCCCACCTGGGCTTCCCAAGTGGCACAGTGGTAAAGAATCTGCCTGCCAATGTGGGAGACACAGGTTTGATCCCTGGATGGGGAAGATCCCCTGAAGTAGGAAATGACAACCCACTTCAGTATTCTTGCCTGGAAAATTCCATGGACAGAGGAGCCTGGTGGGCTACCAAGATCGCAAAGAGTCAGACATGACTGAGCACACACACACACAAGCACCCCAGCCTCACCTCTGTCCCTCAGCTTTGGCAACAGTGGGTTTTGAAACTTTCAGGGTTTGACAATTGAATAGGTGAAAATTGAGATGCCAAGCAGAATTGTAATTTGCATTCCTTTCACAAATGTGGCTGAATAGATGTTTAAGAGCCATTCAAATCTGAATTTTTGGACCATTTTTTTCATCTAAAATGAATAATCCTAGAAGTCCATGCTCAGCACTTCCCACATGTATCTGCAATTCATCTTAAATTTTGAGAAAATATAGACCTTTATTAAAAAAAAACAACAGCTTTTGACATTCTTTGAAAATGAAAGAAGTACCATCTGTAAGTCACCACTGAACAGTATGGAAACGCTAGAGGTATTTTGAAATTGACTTTTGGCAAACACAATAGAGTCTGCAAAGACTTAAAATCAGGTTCCCAAAAATTCATGACACTGTTTAAAGCAGCCTGGCTGTGATTAAAATGGATTCACTAGCATCTTTGTAAATTTAACATTTTATTTCCTATAATAAATATTTTCCCCATGAATTCACCTGTAATTCCCCCAATAGCACCTGTATTCTCTTGACTTGAAAATATCAGAAGGAAGCCCAGAGGTGCTTTAGATCAACTTTCCCTGTGCCCTGACACCCCCTGCAGCGTGGACCCCCTCTGCTAATGGTCCCCAAATGACCACATTACGGACAGGCTTTTAGGAACTAGGTGAGCGGCAGGGTGGGCTTCCCAGGTGGCTCAGTGGTAAAGAGTCTTCCTGCCAATAATGTAGATTCAGGTTTGATCCCTGGGTCAGGAAGACTCCCTGGAGAAGCAAATGGCAACCCACTCCAATATTCTTGCCTGGAGAATCCCATGGACAGAAGAGCCTGGTGGGCTACAGTCCATGGGAGTCGCAAAAGAGCTGGACATGACTGAGCCACCGAACAACGAGAGGCAGGACTCTATGTCTTCCCCACATGTAGCAGCTCCGCTGAGAGAGGCATGCGCTGCGGAGGGCATGGCTGCTACAACACCTGGGCTGCGATAAACCACCCACTCGAGAAAGCTTGAGGTTTTTGCTGTTTTTGACCCTAAAATTAAGATGATGGCCCATTTACTTGTGGGCCTTAATAAACAGGAAATAGCTGTTTCCAAATGGCTCACTCCCCAGATAAGGCCCAACCTGAGCCTTTTCTAGTGTCCTCCTCAAGGACCCCCAGCTCAGGTGGCGTCCCCAGGTGATGTGACCTTGGCCAGAGGCTGATAGCAGCTGGGTTCCGTGTTCACTGAATAGAAGCGTCCCTGCCAAGCACAGCTGTTTTCTTCTCCACCCTTCCTCACCCAGCCCAGCCTGGGAATCCACCCCAGGAACTGGCCTGGCTGGTGTGGCCTCTAATGAGTGGTTGGTCACAGACTGGGCGGGAGGCGGGAGCCCCCAGGGGCTCATGTGCCCACATAGTTTTCAGCTGACTCAGGTCCCAGCCACCAGGCAGCTCCTGCACTGCCCACCTGGCAGGCCATCCTTGAAAACCCCAGGACTCAAAATCTGGGCCATTGTTGGGCTGGGGAGGGGGCTTTGGGAGCCCTCTAGCTCTGTTCGTGGGCCATTCCGCTGGCCTCCACCTCTGTCAGCAAACCCCTGATTCCCGACGTGGCGTCAGCTCCCCTTTTCTGTCCCTTCTTCCAGGAATTCTGAGCCGCAGCCCCTGAGCTCAGCCTCTCCCTTAGGGAAGACCTTCCAGACTGGTGGTTCCAGGGGTAGGAAGGTGCGCACCCAACTGGGGGGGGTCAGGGACAGGGTGAGGGGATGGTGCTGAGATTCTGGGGAGCACATGTGCCTTGGTCCCTGTGCCACCCCATCCCTTCTGTTTGTTCCTGGGAGCACGCCAGGGATCCTGGCCCAGAGTTCTGACCTGGAGGGGTCTTGCCTGTGGGCCCCCTCCAGCAGGAGGTGCCCCGACTCGGAGTTCCACCTGGCTTTGGGTAGGTCACCTGGCAGATGGGGACACCCACAGGTGGGGCAGCTACCCACCCTACCCCCAACCTCGCTGGGTTCTAGCCTAGAGGAGGGACGCGTATCTGCTGAGGAGTATCCCCACTGTGGTTTCTGAGGAGGGGCGTCCATCACACTTCCTCCGCGGCCTGGAACCTGGAGTTTCCTTCTCAGCTCAGAGTTCCCCTGCCCCACCCAAACTGTTGCCTCAGAGGTCCTGCCTCTTGGTCCTTTCTGATCCCTGCTGGGAGCAAAGAGCCGGGTGATGCCAGTCAGCACCCTAACACCCCATCTCTGCCCCAGGCTGCCCCTGAGGCTC